>OZ035884.1:19301663-19450950 GCA_964034835.1 Muscina levida
ATAAGGGATTTGCTGAGTAATTTATAGTCATCACAAATTAAGCTCCTTTTTGCGATTAGACGCTTAGTTTACGAGATAAACGCATTTAAAGTTTTCCATATGAAAATCCATCATTGGCCACCCATTCCATGGTGATATCCCCATACATTATAAGGGATTTGCTGAGTAATTTATAGTGATCACAAATTAAGCTCCTTTTTGCGTTTAGACGCTTAGTTTACGAGATAAACGCATTTAAAGTTTTCCATATGAAAATCCATCATTGGCCACCCATTCAATGGTGATATCCCCATATATTATAAGGGATTTGCTGAGTAATTTATAGTGATCACAAATTAAGCTCCTTTTTGCGATTAGACGCTTAGTTTACGAGATAAACGCATTTAAAGTTTTCCATATGAAAATCCATCATTGGCCACCCATTCAATGGTGATATCCCCATATATTATAAGGGATTTGCTGAGTAATTTATAGTGACCACAAATTAAGCTCCTTTTTGCGATTAGACGCTTAGTTTACGAGATAAACGCATTTAAAGTTTTCCATATGAAAATCCATCATTGGCCACCCATTCCATGGTGATATCCCCATACATTATAAGGGATTTGCTGAGTAATTTATAGTGATCACAAATTAAGCTCCTTTTTGCGATTAGACGCTTAGTTTACGAGATAAACGCATTTAAAGTTTTCCATATAAAAATTCATCATTACCCACCCATTCCATGGTGATATCCCCATTTATTATAAGGGATTTGCTGAGTAATTTATAGTGATCACAAATTAAGCTCCTTTTTGCGTTTAGACGCTTAGTTTACGAGATAAACGCATTTAAAGTTTTCCATATGAAAATCCATCATTGGCCACCCATTCAATGGTGATATCCCCATATATTATAAGGGATTTGCTGAGTAATTTATAGTGACCACAAATTAAGCTCCTTTTTGCGATTAGACGCTTAGTTTACGAGATAAACGCATTTAAAGTTTTCCATATGAAAATCCATCATTGGCCACCCATTCCATGGTGATATCCCCATACATTATAAGGGATTTGCTGAGTAATTTATAGTGATCACAAATTAAGCTCCTTTTTGCGATTAGACGCTTAGTTTACGAGATAAACGCACATATAAAAATTCATCATTACCCACCCATTCCATGGTGATATCCCCATTTATTATAAGGGATTTCTTTTTGCCTGGAGTTATTTATAGTGATCACAAATTAAACTCCTTTTTGCGATTAGACGCTTAGTTTACGAGATAAACGCATTTAAAGTTTTCCATATAAAAATCCATCATTACCCACCCATTTCCATGGTGATATCCCCATATATTATAAGGGATTTGCTGAGTAATTTATAGTCATCACAAATTAAGCTCCTTTTTGCGATTAGACGCTTAGTTTACAGAGATAAACGCATTTAAAGTTTTCCATATGAAAATCCATCATTGGCCACCCCATTCCATGGTGATATCCCCATATGTTATAAGGATTTGCTGAGATATTTATAGTGATCACAAATTAAGCTCCTTTTTTCGATTAGACGCTTAGTTTTACGAGATAAACGCATTAAAGTTTTCCATATGAAAAATCCATCATTGGCCACGCCATTCCATGGTGATATCCCTATATATTATAAGGGATTTGCTGAGTTATTTATAGTGATCACAAATTAAGCTCCTTTTTGCGATTAGACGCTTAGTTTACGAGATAAACGCATTTAAAGTTTTCCATATGAAAATCCGTCATTGGACACCCATTCCATGGTGATATCCCCATATATTACAAGGGATTTCTTTAGTAATTTATAGTGATCACAAATTAAGCTCCTTTTTGCGATTAGACGCTTAGTTTACGAGATAAACGCATTTAAAGTTTTCCATATGAAAATCCATCATTGGCCACCCATTCCATGGTGATATCCCTATATATTATAAGGGATTTGCTGAGTTATTTATAGTGATCACAAATTAAGCTCCTTTTTGCGATTAGACGCTTAGTTTACGAGATAAACGCATTTAAAGTTTTCCATATGAAATTCCATCATTACCCACCCATTCCATGGTGATATCCCCATATATTATAAGGGATTTGCTGAGTAATTTATAGTGACCACAAATTAAGCTCCTTTTTGCGATTAGACGCTTAGTTTACGAGATAAACGCATTTAAAGTTTTCCATATGAAAATCCATCATTGGCCACCTATTCCATGGTGATATCCCCATACATTATAAGTAATTTATAGTGATCACAAATTAAGCTCCTTTTTGCGATTAGACGCTTAGTTTACGAGATAAACGCATTTAAAGTTTTCCATATGAAAATCCATCATTACCCACCCATTCCATGGTGATATCCCCATTTATTATAAGTGATTTGCTGAGTTATTTATAGTGATCACAAATTAAGCTCCTTTTTGCGATTAGACGCTTAGTTTACGAGATAAACGCATTTAAAGTTTTCCATATGAAAATCCATCATTGGCCACCCATTCCATGGTGATATCCCCATATATTATAAGGGATTTGCTGAGTAATTTATAGTGATCACAAATTAAGCTCCTTTTTGCGATTAGACGCTTAGTTTACGAGATAAACGCATTTAAAGTTTTCCATATGAAAATCCGTCATTGGACACCCAATTCATGGTGATATCCCCATATATTACAATGGATTTCTATAGTAATTTATAGTGATCACAAATTAAGCTCCTTTTTGCGATTAGACGCTTAGTTTACGAGATAAACGCATTTAAAGTTTTCCATATGAAAATCCATCATTGGCCACCCATTCCATGGTGATATCCCCATATATTATAAGGATTTGCTGAGTAATTTATAGTGATCACAAATTAAGCTCCTTTTTGCGATTAGACGCTTAGTTTACGAGATAAACGCATTTAAAGTTTTCCATATGAAAATCCGTCATTGGACACCCAATTCATGGTGATATCCCCATATATTACAATGGATTTCTATAGTAATTTATAGTGATCACAAATTAAGCTCCTTTTTGCGATTAGACGCTTAGTTTACGAGATAAACGCATTTAAAGTTTTCCATATGAAAATCCATCATTGGCCACCCATTTCATGGTGATATCCCCATATAATTCCTGTGATTTCTTGATTAATTTATAGTGATCACAAATTAAGCTCCTTTTTGCGATTAAACGCTTAGTTTACGAGATAAACGCATTTAAAGTTTTCCATATGAAAATCCATCATTGGCCACCCATTCCATGGTGATATCCCATATAATTCAAGTGATTTCTTGAGTAATTTATAGTGATCACAAATTAAGCTCCTTTTTTCGATTAGACGCTTAGTTTACGAGATAAACGCGTTTAAAGTTTTCCATATGAAAATCCACCATTGGCCACCCATTTCATGGTGATATCCCCATATAATTCCTGTGATTTCTTGAGTAATTTATAGTGATCACAAATTAAGCTCCTTTTTGCGATTAGACGCTTAGTTTACGAGATAAACGCATTTAAAGTTTTCCATATGAAAATCTATCATTGACTACCCATTCCATGGTGATACCCCCATATATTACATTGTTTTTCTTTAGTAATTTAAAGTGATCACAAATTAAGCTCCTTTTTGCGATTAGACGCTTAGTTTACGAGATAAACGCATTTAAAGTTTTCCATATGAAAATCCACTATTGGCCACCCATTTTATGGTGATATCCCCATATAATTCCTGTGATTTCTTGAGTAATTTATAGTGATCACAAATTAAGCTCCTTTTTGCGATTAGACGCTTAGTTTACGAGATAAACGCATTTAAAGTTTTCCATATGAAAATCCATCATTGGCCACCCATAAACGCATTTAAAGTTTTCCATATGAAAATCCACCATTGGCCACCCATTCCATGGTGATATCCCCATATAATCCCTGTGATTTCTTGAGTAATTTATAGTGATCACAAATTAAGCTCCTTTTTTCGATTAGACGCTTAGTTTACGAGATAAACGCATTTAAAGTTTTCCATATGAAAATCCACCATTGACTACCCATTCCATGGTGATACCCCCATATATTACATTGTTTTTCTTTAGTAATTTAAAGTGATCACAAATTAAGCTCCTTTTTGCGATTAGACGCTTAGTTTACGAGATAAACGCATTTAAAGTTTTCCATATGAAAATCCACTATTGGCCACCCATTTTATGGTGATATCCCCATATAATTCCTGTGATTTCTTGAGTAATTTATAGTGATCACAAATTAAGCTCCTTTTTGCGATTAGACGCTTAGTTTACGAGATAAACGCATTTAAAGTTTTCCATATGAAAATCCATCATTGGCCACCCATAAACGCATTTAAAGTTTTCCATATGAAAATCCACCATTGGCCACCCATTCCATGGTGATATCCCCATATAATCCCTGTGATTTCTTGAGTAATTTATAGTGATCACAAATTAAGCTCCTTTTTTCGATTAGACGCTTAGTTTACGAGATAAACGCATTTAAAGTTTTCCATATGAAAATCCACCATTGGCCACCCATTTCATGGTGATATCCCCATATATTACAAGGGATTTCTTGATTAATTTATAGTGATCACAAATTAAGCTCCTTTTTGCGATTAGACGCTTAGTTTACGAGATAAACGCGTTTAAAGTTTTCCATATGAAAATCCACCATTGGCCACCCTTTTCATGGTGATATCCCCATATAACTCCTGTGATTTCTTGAGTAATTTATAGTGATCACAAATTAAGCTCCTTTTTGCGATTAAACGCTTAGTTTACGAGATAAACGCATTTAAAGTTTTCCATATGAAAATCTATCATTGACTACCCATTCCATGGTGATACGCCCATATATTACAATGGTTTTCTTTAGTAGTTTATAGTGATCACAAATTAAGCTCCTTTTTGCGATTAGACGCTTAGTTTACGAAATAAACGCATTTAAAGTTTTCCATATGAAAATCCATCATTGGCCACCCATTCCATGGTGATATCCCCATATATTACAAGGGATTTCTTTAGTAATTTATAGTGATCACAAATTAAGCTCCTTTTTGCGATTAGACGCTTAGTTTACGAGATAAACGCATTTAAAGTTTTCCATATGAAAATCCATCATTGGCCACCCATTCCATGGTGATATCCCCATATATTACAATGGTTTTCTTTAGTAGTTTATAGTGATCACAAATTAAGCTCCTTTTTGCGATTAGACGCTTAGTTTACGAGATAACCGCATTTAAAGTTTTCCATATGAAAATCCATCATTGGCCACCCATTCCATGGTGATGTCCCCATATATTACAAGGGATTTCTTTAGTAGTTTATAGTGATCACAAATTAAGCTCCTTTGTGCGATTAGCCGCTTAGTTTACGAGATAAACGCATTTAAAGTTTTCCATATGAAAATTCATCATTGGCCACCCATTCCATGGTGATATCCCCATATATTACAAGGGATTTCTTTAGTAATTTATAGTGATCACAAATTAAGCTCCTTTTTTCGATTAGACGCTTAGTTTACGAGATAAACGCATTTAAAGTTTTCCATATGAAAATCCATCATTAACCACCCATTCCATGGTGATATCCCCATATATTACAAGGGATTTCTTTAGTAGTTTATAGTGATCACAAATTAAGCTCCTTTTTGCGATTAGACGCTTAGTTTACGAGATAAACGCATTTAAAGTTTTCCATATGAAAATCCATCATTGGCCACCCATTCCATGGTGTTATCCCCATATATTACAAGGGATTTCTTTAGTAGTTTATAGTGATCACAAATTAAGCTCCTTTTTGCGATTAGACGCTTAGTTTACGAGATAAACGCATTTAAAGTTTTCCATATGAAAATCCATCATTGGCCACCCATTTCATGGTGATGTCCCCATATATTATAAGGGATTTCTTTAGAAATTTATAGTGATCACAAATTAATCTCCTTTTTTCGATAAGACGCTTAGTTTCATAGATAAACGCATTTAAAGTTTTCCATATGAGATATGGTGATCACAAATTAAGCTCCTTTCTGCGATTAGACGCTTAGTTTACGAGATAAACGCATTTAAAGTTTTCCATATGAAAATCCATCATTAACCACCCATTCCATGGTGATATCCCCATATATTACAAGGGATTTTTTTAGTAATTTATAGTGATCACAAATTAAGCTCCTTTTTTCGATTAGACGCTTAGTTTACGAGATAAACGCATTTAAAGTTTTCCATATGAAAATCCATCATTGGCCACCCATTTCATGGTGATGTCCCCATATATTATAAGGGATTTCTTTAGAAATTTATAGTGATCACAAATTAATCTCCTTTTTTCGATAAGACGCTTAGTTTCATAGATAAACGCATTTAAAGTTTTCCATATGAGATATGGTGATCACAAATTAAGCTCCTTTTTGCGATTAGACGCTTAGTTTACGAGATAAACGCATTTAAAGTTTTCCATATGAAAATCCATCATTAACCACCCATTCCATGGTGATATCCCCATATATTACAAGGGATTTTTTTAGTAATTTATAGTGATCACAAATTAAGCTCCTTTTTTCGATTAGACGCTTAGTTTACGAGATAAACGCATTTAAAGTTTTCCATATGAAAATCCATCATTGGCCACCCATTTCATGGTGATGTCCCCATATATTATAAGGGATTTCTTTAGAAATTTATAGTGATCACAAATTAATCTCCTTTTTTCGATAAGACGCTTAGTTTCATAGATAAACGCATTTAAAGTTTTCCATATGAGATATGGTGATCACAAATTAAGCTCCTTTCTGCGATTAGACGCTTAGTATACGAGATAAACGCATTTAAAGTTTTCCATATGAAAATCCATCATTAACCACCCATTCCATGGTGATATCCCCATATATTACAAGGGATTTTTTTTAGTAATTTATAGTGATCACAAATTAAGCTCCTTTTTTCGATTAGACGCTTAGTTTACGAGATAAACGCATTTAAAGTTTTCCATATGAAAATCCATCATTGCCCACCCATTTCATGGTGATGTCCCCATATATTATAAGGGATTTCTTTAGAAATTTATAGTGATCACAAATAAATCACCTTTTTTCGATAAGACGCTTAGTTTACGAGATAAACGCATTTAAAGTTTTCCATATGAAAATCCATCATTGGCCACCCATTCCATGGTTATATCCCCATATATTACAAGGGATTTTTTTAGTAATTTATAGTGATCACAAATTAAGCTCCTTTCTGCGATTAGACGCTTAGTTTACGAGATAAACGCATTTAAAGTTTTCCATATGAAAATCCATCATTAACCACCCATTCCATGGTGATATCCCCATATATTACAAGGGATTTTTTTAGTTATTTATAGTGATCACAAATTAAGCTCCTTTTTTCGATTAGACGCTTAGTTTACGAGATAAACGCATTTAAAGTTTTCCATATGAAAATCCATCATTGGCCACCCATTCCATAGTGATGTCCCCATATATTATAAGGGATTTCTTTAGTAGTTTATAGTGATCACAAATTAAGCTCCTTTTTGCGATTAGACGCTTAGTTTACGAGATAAACGCATTTAAAGTTTTCCATATGAAAATCCATCATTGGCCACCCATTCCATGGTGATGTCCCCATATATTATAAGGGATTTCTTTAGTAGTTTATAGTGATCACAAATTAAGCTCCTTTTTGCGATTAGACGCTTAGTTTACGAGATAACCGCATTTAAAGTTTTCCATATGAAAATCCATCATTGGTCACCCATTCCATGGTGATATCCCTATATATTTCAAGGGATTTCTTTACTAATTTAAAGTGATCACAAATTAAGCTCCTTTTTGCGATTAGACGCTTAGTTTACGAGATAACCGCATTTAAAGTTTTCCATATGAAAATTTATCATTGGCCACCCATTCTATGGTGATATCCCCATATATTACGAGGGATTTCGTTAGTAGTTTATAGTGATCACAAATTAAGCTCCTTTTTTCGATTAGACGCTTAGTTTACGAGATAAACGCATTTAAAGTTTTCCATATGAAAATCCATCATTGGCCACCCATTCCATGGTGATATCCCCATACATTATAAGGGATTTGCTGAGTAATTTATAGTGATCACAAATTAAGCTCCTTTTTGCGTTTAGACGCTTAGTTTACGAGATAAACGCATTTAAAGTTTTCCATATGAAAATCCATCATTGGCCACCCATTCAATGGTGATATCCCCATATATTATAAGGGATTTGCTGAGTAATTTATAGTGATCACAAATTAAGCTCCTTTTTGCGATTAGACGCTTAGTTTACGAGATAAACGCATTTAAAGTTTTCCATATGAAAATCCATCATTGGCCACCCATTCAATGGTGATATCCCCATATATTATAAGGGATTTGCTGAGTAATTTGTAGTGATCACAAATTAAGCTCCTTTTTGCGATTAGACGCTTAGTTTACGAGATAAACGCATTTAAAGTTTTCCATATGAAAATCCATCATTGGCCACCCATTCCATGGTGATATCCCCATACATTATAAGGGATTTGCTGAGTAATTTATAGTGATCACAAATTAAGCTCCTTTTTGCGATTAGACGCTTAGTTTACGAGATAAACGCATTTAAAGTTTTCCATATAAAA
The DNA here is from genome assembly GCA_964034835.1 of Muscina levida. Lineage (NCBI taxonomy): Eukaryota > Metazoa > Arthropoda > Insecta > Diptera > Muscidae > Muscina > Muscina levida. Next base: position 19,310,296 of record OZ035884.1, read on the forward strand.
ATTCATCATTACCCACCCATTCCATGGTGATATCCCCATTTATTATAAGGGATTTGCTGAGTTATTTATAGTGATCACAAATTAAACTCCTTTTTGCGATTAGACGCTTAGTTTACGAGATAAACGCATTTAAAGTTTTCCATATAAAAATCCATCATTACCCACCCATTCCATGGTGATATCCCCATATATTATAAGGGATTTGCTGAGTAATTTATAGTCATCACAAATTAAGCTCCTTTTTGCGATTAGACGCTTAGTTTACGAGATAAACGCATTTAAAGTTTTCCATATGAAAATCCATCATTGGCCACCCATTCCATGGTGATATCCCCATATATTATAAGGGATTTGCTGAGATATTTATAGTGATCACAAATTAAGCTCCTTTTTTCGATTAGACGCTTAGTTTACGAGATAAACGCATTTAAAGTTTTCCATATGAAAATCCATCATTGGCCACCCATTCCATGGTGATATCCCTATATATTATAAGGGATTTGCTGAGTTATTTATAGTGATCACAAATTAAGCTCCTTTTTGCGATTAGACGCTTAGTTTACGAGATAAACGCATTTAAAGTTTTCCATATGAAAATCCGTCATTGGACACCCATTCCATGGTGATATCCCCATATATTACAAGGGATTTCTTTAGTAATTTATAGTGATCACAAATTAAGCTCCTTTTTGCGATTAGACGCTTAGTTTACGAGATAAACGCATTTAAAGTTTTCCATATGAAAATCCATCATTGGCCACCCATTCCATGGTGATATCCCCATATATTATAAGGGATTTGCTGAGTTATTTATAGTGATCACAAATTAAGCTCCTTTTTGCGATTAGACGCTTAGTTTACGAGATAAACGCATTTAAAGTTTTCCATATGAAAAACTATCATTGACTACCCATTCCATGGTGATACCCCCATATATTACATTGTTTTTCTTTAGTAGTTTATAGTGATCACAAATTAAGCTCCTTTTTGCGATTAGACGCTTAGTTTACGAGATAAACGCATTTAAAGTTTTCCATATGAAAATCTATCATTGACTACCCATTCCATGGTGATACCCCCATATATTACATTGTTTTTCTTTAGTAATTTAAAGTGATCACAAATTAAGCTCCTTTTTGCGATTAGACGCTTAGTTTACGAGATAAACGCATTTAAAGTTTTCCATATGAAAATCCACTATTGGCCACCCATTTCATGGTGATATCCCCATATATTACAAGGGATTTCTTTAGTAATTTATAGTGATCACAAATTAAGCTCCTTTTTGCGATTAAACGCTTAGTTTACGAGATAAACGCATTTAAAGTTTTCCATATGAAAATCCATCATTGGCCACCCATTCCATGGTGATATCCCCATATAATCCCTGTGATTTCTTGAGTAATTTATAGTGATCACAAATTAAGCTCCTTTTTTCGATTAGACGCTTAGTTTACGAGATAAACGCGTTTAAAGTTTTCCATATGAAAATCCACCATTGGCCACCCATTTCATGGTGATATCCCCATATAATTCCTGTGATTTCTTGAGTAATTTATAGTGATCACAAATTAAGCTCCTTTTTGCGATTAAACGCTTAGTTTACGAGATAAACGCATATAAAGTTTTCCATATGAAAATCTATCATTGACTACCCATTCCATGGTGATACCCCCATATATTACATTGTTTTTCTTTAGTCGTTTATAGTGATCACAAATTAAGCTCCTTTTTGCGATTAGACGCTTAGTTTACGCGATAAACCCATTTAAAGTTTTCCATATGAAAATCTATCATTGACTACCCATTCCATGGTGATACCCCCATATATTACATTGTTTTTCTTTAGTAATTTAAAGTGATCACAAATTAAGCTCCTTTTTGCGATTAGACGCTTAGTTTACGAGATAAACGCATTTAAAGTTTTCCATATGAAAATCCACTATTGGCCACCCATTTCATGGTGATATCCCCATATAATTCCTGTGATTTCTTGAGTAATTTATAGTGATCACAAATTAAGCTCCTTTTTGCGATTAGACGCTTAGTTTACGAGATAAACGCATTTAAAGTTTTCCATATGAAAATCCATCATTGGCCACCCATAAACGCATTTAAAGTTTTCCATATGAAAATCCACCATTGGCCACCCATTCCATGGTGATATCCCCATATAATCCCTGTGATTTCTTGAGTAATTTATAGTGATCACAAATTAAGCTCCTTTTTTCGATTAGACGCTTAGTTTACGAGATAAACGCATTTAAAGTTTTCCATATGAAAATCCACCATTGGCCACCCATTTCATGGTGATATCCCCATATATTGCAAGGGATTTCTTGATTAATTTATAGTGATCACAAATTAAGCTCCTTTTTGCGATTAGACGCTTAGTTTACGAGATAAACGCGTTTAAAGTTTTCCATATGAAAATCCACCATTGGCCACCCATTTCATGGTGATATCCCCATATAACTCCTGTGATTTCTTGAGTAATTTATAGTGATCACAAATTAAGCTCCTTTTTGCGATTAAACGCTTAGTTTACGAGATAAACGCATTTAAAGTTTTCCATATGAAAATCTATCATTGACTACCCATTCCATGGTGATACGCCCATATATTACAATGGTTTTCTTTAGAAGTTTATAGTGATCACAAATTAAGCTCCTTTTTGCGATTAGACGCTTAGTTTACGAAATAAACGCATTTAAAGTTTTCCATATGAAAATCCATCATTGGCCACCCATTCCATGGTGATATCCCCATATATTACAAGGGATTTCTTTAGTAATTTATAGTGATCACAAATTAAGCTCCTTTTTGCGATTAGACGCTTAGTTTACGAGATAAACGCATTTAAAGTTTTCCATATGAAAATCCATCATTGGCCACCCATTCCATGGTGATATCCCCATATATTACAAGGGATTTCTTTAGTAATTTATAGTGATCACAAATTAATCTCCTTTTTTTCGATTAGACGCTTAGTTTACAAGATAAACGCATTTAAAGTTTTCCATATGAAAATTTATCATTGGCCACCCATTCCATGGTGATATCCCTATATATTTCAAGGGATTTCTTTACTAATTTAAAGTGATCACAAATTAAGCTCCTTTTTGCGATTAGACGCTTAGTTTACGAGATAACCGCATTTAAAGTTTTCCATATGAAAATCCATCATTGGCCACCGATTCCATGGTGATATCCCTATATATTTCAAGAGATTTCTTTACTAATTTAAAGTGATCACAAATTAAGCTCCTTTTTGCGATTAGACGCTTAGTTTACGAGATAAACGCATTTAAAGTTTTCCATATGAAAATCCATCATTGGCCACCCATTCCATGGTGATATCCCCATATATTACAAGGGATTTCTTTAGTAATTTATAGTGATCACAAATTAAGCTCCTTTTTTCGATTAGACGCTTAGTTTACGAGATAAACGCATTTAAAGTTTTCCATATGAAAATCCATCATTAACCACCCATTCCATGGTGATATCCCCATATATTACAAGGGATTTCTTTAGTAGTTTATAGTGATCACAAATTAAGCTCCTTTTTGCGATTAGACGCTTAGTTTACGAGATAAACGCATTCAAAGTTTTCCATATGAAAATCCATCATTGGCCACCCATTCCATGGTGTTATCCCCATATATTACAAGGGATTTCTTTAGTAGTTTATAGTGATCACAAATTAAGCTCCTTTTTGCGATTAGACGCTTAGTTTACGAGATAAACGCATTTAAAGTTTTCCATATGAAAATCCATCATTGGCCACCCATTCCATGGTGATATCCCCATATATTACAAGGGATTTTTTTAGTAATTTATAGTGATCACAAATTAAGCTCCTTTTTTCGATTAGACGCTTAGTTTACGAGATAAACGCATTTAAAGTTTTCCATATGAAAATCCATCATTGACTACCCATTCCATGGTGATACCCCCATATATTACAAGGGATTTTTTTAGTAATTTATAGTGATCACAAATTAAGCTCCTTTTTTCGATTAGACGCTTAGTTTACGAGATAAACGCATTTAAAGTTTTCCATATGAAAATCCACTATTGGCCACCCATTTCATGGTGATATCCCCATATAACTCCTGTGATTTCTTGAGTAATTTATAGTGATCACAAATTAAGCTCCTTTTTGCGATTAAACGCTTAGTTTCATAGATAAACGCATTAAAAGTTTTCCATATGAGATATGGTGATCACAAATTAAGCTCCTTTCTGCGATTAGACGCTTAGTTTACGCGATAAACCCATTTAAAGTTTTCCATATGAAAATCCATGGTGATGTCCCCATATATTACAAGGGATTTCTTTAGTAGTTTATAGTGATCACAAATTAATCTCCTTTTTTTCGATTAGACGCTTAGTTTACAAGATAAACGCATTTAAAGTTTTCCATATGAAAATTTATCATTGGCCACCCATTCCATGGTGATATCCCTATATATTTCAAGGGATTTCTTTACTAATTTAAAGTGATCACAAATTAAGCTCCTTTTTGCGATTAGACGCTTAGTTTACGAGATAACCGCATTTAAAGTTTTCCATATGAAAATCCATCATTGGCCACCGATTCCATGGTGATATCCCTATATATTTCAAGAGATTTCTTTACTAATTTAAAGTGATCACAAATTAAGCTCCTTTTTGCGATTAGACGCTTAGTTTACGAGATAAACGCATTTAAAGTTTTCCATATGAAAATTTATCATTGGCCACCCATTCTATGGTGATATCCCCATATATTACGAGGGATTTCGTTAGTAGTTTATAGTGATCACAAATTAAGCTCCTTTTTTCGATTAGACGCTTAGTTTACGAGATAAACGCATTTAAAGTTTTCCATATGAAAATTTATCATTGGCCACCCATTTCATGGTGATATCCCCATATATTACAAGCGATTTCTTGATTAATTTATAGTGATCACAAATTAAGCTCCTTTTTGCGATTAGACGCTTAGTTTACGAGATAAACGCATTTAAAGTTTTCCATATGAAAATCCACCATTGGCCACCCATTCCATGGTGATATCCCCATATAATTCCTGTGATTTCTTGAGTAATTTATAGTGATCACAAATTAAGCTCCTTTTTGCGATTAGACGCTTAGTTTACGAGATAAACGCATTTAAAGTTTTCCATATGAAAATCCACTATTGGCCACCCATTTCATGGTGATATCCCCATATAATTCCTGTGATTTCTTGAGTAATTTATAGTGATCACAAATTAAGCTCCTTTTTGCGATTAGACGCTTAGTTTACGAGATAAACGCATTTAAAGTTTTCCATATGAAAATCCATCATTGGCCACCCATAAACGCATTTAAAGTTTTCCATATGAAAATCCACCATTGGCCATCCATTCCATGGTGATATCCCCATATAATCCCTGTGATTTCTTGAGTAATTTATAGTGATCACAAATTAAGCTCCTTTTTTCGATTAGACGCTTAGTTTACGAGATAAACGCATTTAAAGTTTTCCATATGAAAATCCACCATTGGCCACCCATTTCATGGTGATATCCCCATATATTACAAGGGATTTCTTGATTAATTTATAGTGATCACAAATTAAGCTCCTTTCTGCGATTAGACGCTTAGTTTACGAGATAAACGCATTTAAAGTTTTCCATATGAAAATCCACTATTGGCCATCCATTCCATGGTGATATCCCCATATAATCCCTGTGATTTCTTGAGTAATTTATAGTGATCACAAATTAAGCTCCTTTTTTCGATTAGACGCTTAGTTTACGAGATAAACGCATTTAAAGTTTTCCATATGAAAATCCATCATTGGCCACCCATTCCATGGTTATATCCCCATATATTACAAGGGATTTTTTTAGTAATTTATAGTGATCACAAATTAAGCTCCTTTCTGCGATTAGACGCTTAGTTTACGAGATAAACGCATTTAAAGTTTTCCATATGAAAATCCATCATTAACCACCCATTCCATGGTGATATCCCCATATATTACAAGGGATTTTTTTAGTAATTTATAGTGATCACAAATTAAGCTCCTTTTTTCGATTAGACGCTTAGTTTACGAGATAAACGCATTTAAAGTTTTCCATATGAAAATCCATCATTGGCCACCCATTCCATGGTGATATCCCCATATATTACAATGGTTTTCTTTAGTAGTTTATAGTGATCACAAATTAAGCTCCTTTTTGCGATTAGACGCTTAGTTTACGAGATAACCGCATTTAAAGTTTTCCATATGAAAATCCATCATTGGCCACCCATTCCATGGTGATATCCCCATATATTACAAGGGATTTCTTTAGTAATTTATAGTGATCACAAATTAAGCTCCTTTTTGCGATTCAGTCTACAACTGTCACTTAAAGCAGTCAGACGTCTTATTAAAACAGCTGTATTCCGTGTATTTATTAAATAAATACTTTTTGCAAATTCTATTTTTGTTTTCGAATATCTCAAATGAGTCAAAAGCGTAAACGTTTTTGGGGAAACAGCCCAAGATACAAGCAAGCAAAAGTAGCTGGTGCTTCTTCCAGTAACAGGTTCCAGCCATTTTCCGATTTGGATGATTCTGATGCCTCAAGTATCGAAAGTGAAGTATATGCAGATCCCGTCATAAAAGTCCCACCAATCGTTATTGACAATAACCACAATTTCAACTTGATCATCCAGCTATTGGGAAATAAGTGTAAGTACAAAAGAATGTCCATTGGCACAAAAGTCATGCCCAATACTATGTCAGACTTCGAAGAGATCGTAAAAGTACTGAAAGCCAAGAGCATCACATTTTTTACCCACCCGGTAAAAGACAACCGAAACTTTAAGCTTATGCTATTTGGATTGCCACAAGTAGGCGTAACCTCAATTAAAGAAGAATTTAAGCTGAAGCACAACATCGAACCGGTGTCTATCAAGGAAATTCAGACAGCCAGATCCAATTCTGATGATGCCCTTTACATGCTGGAATTCAACAAGAGCCAAATATCAAAACGCGAGGTACGAAAAATCAGATATTTTTGTGACATTGTCGTGCAGTGGAGAAATCCTCTTCGCAGTAAAAAAGGACCTACCCAATGCTCCAAATGTACCATGTATGGACACGGTGCTGCCAACTGTCACAGAAAAGCTGCATGCTTGGGATGTGGTGGAGACCACGACTATTCCGTATGTACCTTAGAAAAACTTTCCACAAATGGCCCTGTAATTTACAAATGCCATAATTGCATCAAACATAACCGCAAAAATGTAAACCATAAAGCTGATGACCTTCGTTGCCCTCACCGTAAAGAATATTTAGAAATTCGTCAAAGAGTTACGTCTAAACAGCGATCATCTCGGACCCGAAAAATAAGCATAACTGACTATTTCTCTGAAGACGAACTTAATATTCCTTCTACCAGCAAAAACCCTCCAAGAACTTTCACCCAAACAAAAAGCAATGCTAATAAACTGTCTTATTCAATGATGGCCAAGTCAAGACCTCAAACTGAGGATAATGATGACCTATCAAATGAAAAAATTCTGGAAATCTATTTTGAAGCTCTAGATGCTTTACAGAAATGCAAAAATAAATATGACAAGATGAGAGTTCTTGGTATGATGTTAAAGCATGTCATATAATCACACATCAATAAATGAATATCAGATTATGCACTGGAACGCCCAGGGTATAACAAGTTCGTCTGCAATTGTCGAATTGGAACACTTTCTTATTGAAAAACACATAGACATTTTTTTAATTAATGAAACTTTTTTAAACTCCAGCCATAAACTCAAACTGAGTAATTATAAAATACACAGAGAAGACCGGCAGACTCACGGAGGAGGAGTTCTTATAGGAATTAGAAAAAATATTCCCCACAAACGTATCAAAAAGTTTCCTACCTCATCGATTGAAAACGTATCGATCGTTATTAGCACAAACAACCGCCCACTGAGACTTACATCAGCGTACTGCCCCAGGTACACTAACAACTTTGTCCGTGATTTGGAAATAATAACAACAAGCAGAACAGATTTCTTTATTTTCGGCGATCTTAACGCCCATCACACAAGCTGGAACTGTCTTCAAAACAATACAGTTGGCAATAAGCTTTTCAATCACCACCTTAGGTCTAATTATTACATATACTACCCCAACTCCTTTACAAGATTTGGACAACAATTGTCCCCAACACAACCTTCCGTTGTTGATTTGCTGCTGACAAACTCGAGTCTACTGGTCTCGCCAATCACAACGCACGAGGATCTTCTTGACTCCGATCATGTTCCACTTACATGCACAATCTTTGGGTCCTATTTTTTGGAATCATCAAGAATCCCATTGTACCACAAGGCAAATTGGAACTCTATACGGAAATGGGTAGATGACAAAATTAAAAACAGTGGATTACATACTGGTGTAATTACACAAAACAACATCGAAGAAGTCGTCAGAAATACTACTAACATTATGCAGGAGGCTTCCAAACAAATTCCAGTTGCAGAAAGGCGAACTTGGCAGAGAAAACTCACACATTTAACAATTTATTTAATCGGACAAAGAAATAGATATCGCAGAAAATTTCGAAGAAGTAATGATCCAAGAGTAAGGAAAACAATTGCAGCTATTCTAAAACAGCTGAGAGCGCTTATCGAACACCATGTGTCTATTGACAGAAATAACAGCTGGTCTCAATTTATTCAAGGGTTGCCACCTGGCAAGAAAAAGTTCTGGTTATTAACTAAAGCTATTAAAGGCAACAAATCGTCAATTCGACCACTATCAATAGATGGCGTTGCGGTGCATAATTGTGAGGAAAAAGCTAATGAAATTGCCAATGTTTTTGAAAAGTACCACGGGATAACTTATAATATGGTATCGTCTGCCGACCGAGCTGTTTCAAAACATATTATATGGCTGGATAATCAACATTCTTATGATGACGTTTCAGTTAATCTAACTTCTGAAGAAGAAATAAAATTTTTTATCAACAAATTAAAAAAATGCTAAGGCTCCAGGAATAGATGGTATCAAACCAATTATTTTAAAGAAAATGCCTGAATCTTTTTTCAGTCTGATCACAAAAATCTTCAACTGGTGTCTTAAGAATGGATATTTTCCTAAATATTTTAAACATGCCAAAGTGATACCTATTCTTAAACAAGGTAAAGATCCAAAATCTCCAAAAAGCTACCGCCCTATCAGCATGTTGAACTGCCTAGACAAGGTATTTGAAAAAATAATTCTAAATAGAATGCTGGAGTTCACTGAAAATAACTCTATTTTAAAAGAAGAACAATTTTGATTTCGAAGGCAACACTCTACCGTTCACCAAGTAAAGAGAATTGTAAATTTAATAAGTGATAACAAACTTCAAAGGAAAAGTACTGGAATTGTTTTTCTGGACGTAGAAAAAGCATTCGACTCGATTTGGCACAAAGGTCTTATTTTTAAACTTAATAAATTTGGATATCCCATTTACCTCCAAAAAATGATCAACAGCTTTCTCATGGATAGGACATTTGTTGTTGATATTGAAAAACATATATCCTGCATAAAGAATATAATAGCTGGCGTACCTCAGGGTTCCGTCTTATCACCATTATTATATTCAATTTTTACCTCCGATTTTAAGCTTCTTAAAAAGAATACAGCGGCGCTTTATGCAGATGATACTGCAATCATATCAAGCGGAAAAGTTTCTAACGCTATTGTTAAAAATATGGAGGCATCACTTAAGCATATTCAAAAATACTTTTCGAAATGGAAAATAAAAATTAATGAAGGAAAAACACAGGCTATATTATTCCCATTTAACAAGTCCCCTAAAAGAACTCCAACCATTCCATTGAGAATACAGGGCTCAACCATTCCAATCCAAGCATCGATTAAATACCTCGGTATTATACTGGACAAAAAATTAACTTTTAAAGAGCATATTCTACATATATGTAACAAGGCTATAAGATGTGGTAGAGCCCTTTTCCCTTTGCTAAATCGGAAATCAACATTGAACACGAGAAATAAACAGTTACTGTTTAAAACGTGCATTCGACCTATAATGACGTATGGCTGTCAAGTTTGGTCAACTAGATGCGCTAAAACACACGTTCGTAAACTACAAATTATACAGAACAAGAACCTCAAAATAATTTATAACTTACATAGACGTCATTCCACTGTAAACTTGCATAATCAATATAAAGAAGATATGTTCAAAACCGTAATTTGTAAGCTCACAAACAGATTTGAAGATCGAAACAGATCTTCAAGTTATGCAATTATAAGGAATTTGCACAATTAATAACTTCTACAACTTCAGAGATGAAATTGATAGAAGTTTTTAATATTAAAATTTCTAAAAATAATGTTAAAAATTTAAATGGGGTTTTTCCCTATCTTTTCCCCTGACTTGTGTCACATAAAAACTTTTGTATATAGAATCTAAAAACCAGGCCTATATTTGCTGCAATACTCTTTTAAGTTAATCCTCAAGATTTGTAAATATAAATATTGTAACTATTTTTAAGTGTTCTGATGATAGAAAATAAATAAAAAAAAAATCCTTTTTGCGATTAGACGCTTAGTTTACGAGATAAACGCGTTTAAAGTTTTCCATATGAAAATCCACCATTGGCCACCCATTTCATGGTGATATCCCCATATAATTCCTGTGATTTCTTGAGTAATTTATAGTGATCACAAATTAAGCTCCTTTTTGCGATTAGACGCTTAGTTTACGAGATAAACGCATTTAAAGTTTTCCATATGAAAATCTATCATTGACTACCCATTCCATGGTGATACCCCCATATATTACATTGTTTTTCTTTAGTAGTTTATAGTGATCACAAATTAAGCTCCTTTTTGCGATTAGACGCTTAGTTTACGAGATAAACGCATTTAAAGTTTTCCATATGAAAATCCATCGTTGGCCACCCATTCCATGGTGATATCCCCATATATTACAAGGGATTTCTTTAGTAATTTATAGTGATCACAAATTAAGCTCCTTTTTGCGATTAGACGCTTAGTTTACGAGACAAACGCATTTAAAGTTTTCCATATGAAAATTTATCATTGGCCACCCATTTCATGGTGATATTCCCATATAATTCAAGTGATTTCTTGAGTAATTTATAGTGATCACAAATTTAGCTCCTTTTTGCGATTAGACGCTTAGTTTACGAGATAAACGCATTTAAAGTTTTCCATATGAAAATCCATCATTGGCCACCCATTCCATGGTGATATCCCCATATATTACAAGGGATTTGCTGAGTAATTTATAGTGATCACAAATTAAGCTCCTTTTTGCGATTAGACGCTTAGTTTACGAGATAAACGCATTTAAAGTTTTCCATATGAAAATCCATCATTGGCCACCCATTTCATGGTGATATCCCCATATAATTCAAGTGATTTCTTGAGTAATTTATAGTGATCACAAATTTAGCTCCTTTTTGCGATTAGACGCTTAGTTTACGAGATAAACGCATTTAAAGTTTTCCATATGAAAATCCATCATTGGCCACCCATTCCATGGTGATATCCCTATATATTTCAAGGGATTTCTTTACTAATTTATAGTGATCACAAATTAAGCTCCTTTTTGCGATTAGACGCTTAGTTTACGAGATAAACGCATTTAAAGTTTTCCATATGAAAATTTATCATTGGCCACCCATTTCATGGTGATATCCCCATATAATTCCTGTGATTTCTTGAGTAATTTATAGTGATCACAAATTAAGCTCCTTTTTGCGATTAAACGCTTAGTTTACGAGATAAACGCATTTAAAGTTTTCCATATGAAAATTTATCATTGGCCACCCATTCTATGGTGATATCCCCATATATTACGAGGGATTTCGTTAGTAGTTTATAGTGATCACAAATTAAGCTCCTTTTTTCGATTAGACGCTTAGTTTACGAGATAAACGCATTTAAAGTTTTCCATATGAAAATCCATCATTGGCCACCCATTCCATGGTGATATCCCCATATATTACGAGGGATTTCGTTAGTAGTTTATAGTGATCACAAATTAAGCTCCTTTTTTCGATTAGACGCTTAGTTTACGAGATAAACGCATTTAAAGTTTTCCATATGAAAATCCATCATTGGCCACCCATTCCATGGTGATATCCCCATATATTACAATGGTTTTCTTTAGTAGTTTATAGTGATCACAAATTAAGCTCCTTTTTGCGATTAGACGCTTAGTTTACGAGATAAACGCATTTAAATTTTCCATACGAAAATTCATCATTGGCTACCCATTCTATGGTGATATCCCCATATATTACGAGGGATTTCGTTAGTAATTGATAGTGATCACAAATTAAGCTCCTTTTTTCGATTAGACGCTTAGTTTACGAGATAAACGCATTTAAAGTTTTCCATATGAAAATCCATCATTGGCCACCCATTCCATGGTTATATCCCCATATATTATAAGGGATTTCTTTAGTAGTTTATAGTGATCACAAATTAAGCTCCTTTTTGCGATTAGACGCTTAGTTTACGAGATAAACGCATTTAAAGTTTTCCATATGAAAATCCATCATTGGCCATCCATTTCATGGTGATGTCCCCATATATTATAAGGGATTTGCTGAGTAATTTATAGTGATCACAAATTTAGCTCCTTTTTGCGATTAGACGCTTAGTTTACGAGATAAACGCATTTAAAGTTTTCCATATGAAAATCCATCATTGGCCACCCATTCCATGGTTATATCCCCATATATTATAAGGGATTTGCTGTGTTATTTATAGTGATCACAAATTTAGCTCCTTTTTGCGATTAGACGCTTAGTTTACGAGATAAACGCATTTAAAGTTTTCCATATGAAAATCCATCATTGGCCACCCATAAACGCATTTAAAGTTTTCCATATGAAAATCCACCATTGGCCATCCATTCCATGGTGATATCCCCATATAATCCCTGTGATTTCTTGAGTAATTTATAGTGATCACAAATTAAGCTCCTTTTTTCGATTAGACGCTTAGTTTACGAGATAAACGCATTTAAAGTTTTCCATATGAAAATCCACCATTGGCCACCCATTTCATGGTGATATCCCCATATATTACAAGGGATTTCTTGATTAATTTATAGTGATCACAAATTAAGCTCCTTTCTGCGATTAGACGCTTAGTTTACGAGATAAACGCATTTAAAGTTTTCCATATGAAAATCCACTATTGGCCATCCATTCCATGGTGATATCCCCATATAATCCCTGTGATTTCTTGAGTAATTTATAGTGATCACAAATTAAGCTCCTTTTTTCGATTAGACGCTTAGTTTACGAGATAAACGCATTTAAAGTTTTCCATATGAAAATCCATCATTGGCCACCCATTCCATGGTTATATCCCCATATATTACAAGGGATTTTTTTAGTAATTTATAGTGATCACAAATTAAGCTCCTTTCTGCGATTAGACGCTTAGCTTACGAGATAAACGCATTTAAAGTTTTCCATATGAAAATCCATCATTAACCACCCATTCCATGGTGATATCCCCATATATTACAAGGGATTTTTTTAGTAATTTATAGTGATCACAAATTAAGCTCCTTTTTTCGATTAGACGCTTAGTTTACGAGATAAACGCATTTAAAGTTTTCCATATGAAAATCCATCATTGGCCACCCATTCCATGGTGATATCCCCATATATTACAATGGTTTTCTTTAGTAGTTTATAGTGATCACAAATTAAGCTCCTTTTTGCGATTAGACGCTTAGTTTACGAGATAACCGCATTTAAAGTTTTCCATATGAAAATCCATCATTGGCCACCCATTCCATGGTGATATCCCCATATATTACAAGGGATTTCTTTAGTAATTTATAGTGATCACAAATTAAGCTCCTTTTTGCGATTCAGTCTACAACTGTCACTTAAAGCAGTCAGACGTCTTATTAAAACAGCTGTATTCCGTGTATTTATTAAATAAATACTTTTTGCAAATTCTATTTTTGTTTTCGAATATCTCAAATGAGTCAAAAGCGTAAACGTTTTTGGGGAAACAGCCCAAGATACAAGCAAGCAAAAGTAGCTGGTGCTTCTTCCAGTAACAGGTTCCAGCCATTTTCCGATTTGGATGATTCTGATGCCTCAAGTATCGAAAGTGAAGTATATGCAGATCCCGTCATAAAAGTCCCACCAATCGTTATTGACAATAACCACAATTTCAACTTGATCATCCAGCTATTGGGAAATAAGTGTAAGTACAAAAGAATGTCCATTGGCACAAAAGTCATGCCCAATACTATGTCAGACTTCGAAGAGATCGTAAAAGTACTGAAAGCCAAGAGCATCACATTTTTTACCCACCCGGTAAAAGACAACCGAAACTTTAAGCTTATGCTATTTGGATTGCCACAAGTAGGCGTAACCTCAATTAAAGAAGAATTTAAGCTGAAGCACAACATCGAACCGGTGTCTATCAAGGAAATTCAGACAGCCAGATCCAATTCTGATGATGCCCTTTACATGCTGGAATTCAACAAGAGCCAAATATCAAAACGCGAGGTACGAAAAATCAGATATTTTTGTGACATTGTCGTGCAGTGGAGAAATCCTCTTCGCAGTAAAAAAGGACCTACCCAATGCTCCAAATGTACCATGTATGGACACGGTGCTGCCAACTGTCACAGAAAAGCTGCATGCTTGGGATGTGGTGGAGACCACGACTATTCCGTATGTACCTTAGAAAAACTTTCCACAAATGGCCCTGTAATTTACAAATGCCATAATTGCATCAAACATAACCGCAAAAATGTAAACCATAAAGCTGATGACCTTCGTTGCCCTCACCGTAAAGAATATTTAGAAATTCGTCAAAGAGTTACGTCTAAACAGCGATCATCTCGGACCCGAAAAATAAGCATAACTGACTATTTCTCTGAAGACGAACTTAATATTCCTTCTACCAGCAAAAACCCTCCAAGAACTTTCACCCAAACAAAAAGCAATGCTAATAAACTGTCTTATTCAATGATGGCCAAGTCAAGACCTCAAACTGAGGATAATGATGACCTATCAAATGAAAAAATTCTGGAAATCTATTTTGAAGCTCTAGATGCTTTACAGAAATGCAAAAATAAATATGACAAGATGAGAGTTCTTGGTATGATGTTAAAGCATGTCATATAATCACACATCAATAAATGAATATCAGATTATGCACTGGAACGCCCAGGGTATAACAAGTTCGTCTGCAATTGTCGAATTGGAACACTTTCTTATTGAAAAACACATAGACATTTTTTTAATTAATGAAACTTTTTTAAACTCCAGCCATAAACTCAAACTGAGTAATTATAAAATACACAGAGAAGACCGGCAGACTCACGGAGGAGGAGTTCTTATAGGAATTAGAAAAAATATTCCCCACAAACGTATCAAAAAGTTTCCTACCTCATCGATTGAAAACGTATCGATCGTTATTAGCACAAACAACCGCCCACTGAGACTTACATCAGCGTACTGCCCCAGGTACACTAACAACTTTGTCCGTGATTTGGAAATAATAACAACAAGCAGAACAGATTTCTTTATTTTCGGCGATCTTAACGCCCATCACACAAGCTGGAACTGTCTTCAAAACAATACAGTTGGCAATAAGCTTTTCAATCACCACCTTAGGTCTAATTATTACATATACTACCCCAACTCCTTTACAAGATTTGGACAACAATTGTCCCCAACACAACCTTCCGTTGTTGATTTGCTGCTGACAAACTCGAGTCTACTGGTCTCGCCAATCACAACGCACGAGGATCTTCTTGACTCCGATCATGTTCCACTTACATGCACAATCTTTGGGTCCTATTTTTTGGAATCATCAAGAATCCCATTGTACCACAAGGCAAATTGGAACTCTATACGGAAATGGGTAGATGACAAAATTAAAAACAGTGGATTACATACTGGTGTAATTACACAAAACAACATCGAAGAAGTCGTCAGAAATACTACTAACATTATGCAGGAGGCTTCCAAACAAATTCCAGTTGCAGAAAGGCGAACTTGGCAGAGAAAACTCACACATTTAACAATTTATTTAATCGGACAAAGAAATAGATATCGCAGAAAATTTCGAAGAAGTAATGATCCAAGAGTAAGGAAAACAATTGCAGCTATTCTAAAACAGCTGAGAGCGCTTATCGAACACCATGTGTCTATTGACAGAAATAACAGCTGGTCTCAATTTATTCAAGGGTTGCCACCTGGCAAGAAAAAGTTCTGGTTATTAACTAAAGCTATTAAAGGCAACAAATCGTCAATTCGACCACTATCAATAGATGGCGTTGCGGTGCATAATTGTGAGGAAAAAGCTAATGAAATTGCCAATGTTTTTGAAAAGTACCACGGGATAACTTATAATATGGTATCGTCTGCCGACCGAGCTGTTTCAAAACATATTATATGGCTGGATAATCAACATTCTTATGATGACGTTTCAGTTAATCTAACTTCTGAAGAAGAAATAAAATTTTTTATCAACAAATTAAAAAAATGCTAAGGCTCCAGGAATAGATGGTATCAAACCAATTATTTTAAAGAAAATGCCTGAATCTTTTTTCAGTCTGATCACAAAAATCTTCAACTGGTGTCTTAAGAATGGATATTTTCCTAAATATTTTAAACATGCCAAAGTGATACCTATTCTTAAACAAGGTAAAGATCCAAAATCTCCAAAAAGCTACCGCCCTATCAGCATGTTGAACTGCCTAGACAAGGTATTTGAAAAAATAATTCTAAATAGAATGCTGGAGTTCACTGAAAATAACTCTATTTTAAAAGAAGAACAATTTTGATTTCGAAGGCAACACTCTACCGTTCACCAAGTAAAGAGAATTGTAAATTTAATAAGTGATAACAAACTTCAAAGGAAAAGTACTGGAATTGTTTTTCTGGACGTAGAAAAAGCATTCGACTCGATTTGGCACAAAGGTCTTATTTTTAAACTTAATAAATTTGGATATCCCATTTACCTCCAAAAAATGATCAACAGCTTTCTCATGGATAGGACATTTGTTGTTGATATTGAAAAACATATATCCTGCATAAAGAATATAATAGCTGGCGTACCTCAGGGTTCCGTCTTATCACCATTATTATATTCAATTTTTACCTCCGATTTTAAGCTTCTTAAAAAGAATACAGCGGCGCTTTATGCAGATGATACTGCAATCATATCAAGCGGAAAAGTTTCTAACGCTATTGTTAAAAATATGGAGGCATCACTTAAGCATATTCAAAAATACTTTTCGAAATGGAAAATAAAAATTAATGAAGGAAAAACACAGGCTATATTATTCCCATTTAACAAGTCCCCTAAAAGAACTCCAACCATTCCATTGAGAATACAGGGCTCAACCATTCCAATCCAAGCATCGATTAAATACCTCGGTATTATACTGGACAAAAAATTAACTTTTAAAGAGCATATTCTACATATATGTAACAAGGCTATAAGATGTGGTAGAGCCCTTTTCCCTTTGCTAAATCGGAAATCAACATTGAACACGAGAAATAAACAGTTACTGTTTAAAACGTGCATTCGACCTATAATGACGTATGGCTGTCAAGTTTGGTCAACTAGATGCGCTAAAACACACGTTCGTAAACTACAAATTATACAGAACAAGAACCTCAAAATAATTTATAACTTACATAGACGTCATTCCACTGTAAACTTGCATAATCAATATAAAGAAGATATGTTCAAAACCGTAATTTGTAAGCTCACAAACAGATTTGAAGATCGAAACAGATCTTCAAGTTATGCAATTATAAGGAATTTGCACAATTAATAACTTCTACAACTTCAGAGATGAAATTGATAGAAGTTTTTAATATTAAAATTTCTAAAAATAATGTTAAAAATTTAAATGGGGTTTTTCCCTATCTTTTCCCCTGACTTGTGTCACATAAAAACTTTTGTATATAGAATCTAAAAACCAGGCCTATATTTGCTGCAATACTCTTTTAAGTTAATCCTCAAGATTTGTAAATATAAATATTGTAACTATTTTTAAGTGTTCTGATGATAGAAAATAAATAAAAAAAAAATCCTTTTTGCGATTAGACGCTTAGTTTACGAGATAAACGCGTTTAAAGTTTTCCATATGAAAATCCACCATTGGCCACCCATTTCATGGTGATATCCCCATATAATTCCTGTGATTTCTTGAGTAATTTATAGTGATCACAAATTAAGCTCCTTTTTGC
This sequence comes from Muscina levida, assembly GCA_964034835.1. NCBI lineage: Eukaryota > Metazoa > Arthropoda > Insecta > Diptera > Muscidae > Muscina > Muscina levida. The sequence continues at coordinate 19,328,566 of OZ035884.1, forward strand.
GATTAGACGCTTAGTTTACGAGATAAACGCATTTAAAGTTTTCCATATGAAAATCTATCATTGACTACCCATTCCATGGTGATACCCCCATATATTACATTGTTTTTCTTTAGTAGTTTATAGTGATCACAAATTAAGCTCCTTTTTGCGATTAGACGCTTAGTTTACGAGATAAACGCATTTAAAGTTTTCCATATGAAAATCCATCGTTGGCCACCCATTCCATGGTGATATCCCCATATATTACAAGGGATTTCTTTAGTAATTTATAGTGATCACAAATTAAGCTCCTTTTTGCGATTAGACGCTTAGTTTACGAGACAAACGCATTTAAAGTTTTCCATATGAAAATTTATCATTGGCCACCCATTTCATGGTGATATTCCCATATAATTCAAGTGATTTCTTGAGTAATTTATAGTGATCACAAATTTAGCTCCTTTTTGCGATTAGACGCTTAGTTTACGAGATAAACGCATTTAAAGTTTTCCATATGAAAATCCATCATTGGCCACCCATTCCATGGTGATATCCCCATATATTACAAGGGATTTGCTGAGTAATTTATAGTGATCACAAATTAAGCTCCTTTTTGCGATTAGACGCTTAGTTTACGAGATAAACGCATTTAAAGTTTTCCATATGAAAATCCATCATTGGCCACCCATTTCATGGTGATATCCCCATATAATTCAAGTGATTTCTTGAGTAATTTATAGTGATCACAAATTTAGCTCCTTTTTGCGATTAGACGCTTAGTTTACGAGATAAACGCATTTAAAGTTTTCCATATGAAAATCCATCATTGGCCACCCATTCCATGGTGATATCCCTATATATTTCAAGGGATTTCTTTACTAATTTATAGTGATCACAAATTCAGCTCCTTTTTGCGATTAGACGCTTAGTTTACGAGATAAACGCATTTAAAGTTTTCCATATGAAAATTTATCATTGGCCACCCATTTCATGGTGATATCCCCATATAATTCCTGTGATTTCTTGAGTAATTTATAGTGATCACAAATTAAGCTCCTTTTTGCGATTAAACGCTTAGTTTACGAGATAAACGCATTTAAAGTTTTCCATATGAAAATTTATCATTGGCCACCCATTCTATGGTGATATCCCCATATATTACGAGGGATTTCGTTAGTAGTTTATAGTGATCACAAATTAAGCTCCTTTTTTCGATTAGACGCTTAGTTTACGAGATAAACGCATTTAAAGTTTTCCATATGAAAATCCATCATTGGCCACCCATTCCATGGTGATGTCCCTATTTATTTCAAGGGATTTCTTGAGTAATTTATAGTGATCACAAATTAAGCTCCTTTTTGCGATTAAACGCTTAGTTTACGAGATAAACGCATTTAAAGTTTTCCATATGAAAATTTATCATTGGCCACCCATTCCATGGTGATATCCCTATTTATTTCAAGGGATTTCTTTACTAATTTATAGTGATCACAAATTTAGCTCCTTTTTGCGATTAGACGCTTAGTTTACGAGATAAACGCATTTAAAGTTTTCCATATGAAAATCCATCATTGGCCACCCATTCCATGGTGATATCCCCATATATTACGAGGGATTTCGTTAGTAGTTTATAGTGATCACAAATTAAGCTCCTTTTTTCGATTAGACGCTTAGTTTACGAGATAAACGCATTTAAAGTTTTCCATATGAAAATCCATCATTGGCCACCCATTCCATGGTGATATCCCCATATATTACAATGGTTTTCTTTAGTAGTTTATAGTGATCACAAATTAAGCTCCTTTTTGCGATTAGACGCTTAGTTTACGAGATAAACGCATTTAAATTTTCCATACGAAAATCCATCATTGGCTACCCATTCTATGGTGATATCCCCATATATTACGAGGGATTTCGTTAGTAATTGATAGTGATCACAAATTAAGCTCCTTTTTTCGATTAGACGCTTAGTTTACGAGATAAACGCATTTAAAGTTTTCCATATGAAAATCCATCATTGGCCACCCATTCCATGGTTATATCCCCATATATTATAAGGGATTTCTTTAGTAGTTTATAGTGATCACAAATTAAGCTCCTTTTTGCGATTAGACGCTTAGTTTACGAGATAAACGCATTTAAAGTTTTCCATATGAAAATCCATCATTGGCCATCCATTTCATGGTGATGTCCCCATATATTATAAGGGATTTGCTGAGTAATTTATAGTGATCACAAATTTAGCTCCTTTTTGCGATTAGACGCTTAGTTTACGAGATAAACGCATTTAAAGTTTTCCATATGAAAATCCATCATTGGCCACCCATTCCATGGTTATATCCCCATATATTATAAGGGATTTGCTGTGTTATTTATAGTGATCACAAATTTAGCTCCTTTTTGCGATTAGACGCTTAGTTTACGAGATAAACGCATTTAAAGTTTTCCATATGAAAATTTATCATTGGCCACCCATTTCATGGTGATATCCCCATATATTATAAGGTATTTGCTGAGTAATTTATAGTGATCACAAATTTAGCTCCTTTTTGCGATTAGACGCTTAGTTTACGAGATAAACGCATTTAAAGTTTTCCATATGAAAATTTATCATTGGCCACCCATTCCATGGTTATATCCCCATATATTATAAGGGATTTGCTGAGTAATTTATAGTGATCACAAATTTAGCTCCTTTTTGCGATTAGACGCTTAGTTTACGAGATAAACGCATTTAAAGTTTTCCATATGAAAATTTATCATTGGCCACCCATTTCATGGTGATATCCCCATATAATTCAAGTGATTTCTTGAGTAGTTTATAGTGATCACAAATTAAACTCCTATTTGCGATTAGACGCTTAGTTTACGAGATAAACGCATTTAAAGTTTTCCATATGAAAATCCATCATTGGCCACCCATTCCATGGTTATATCCCCATATATTATAAGGGATTTCTTTAGTAGTTTATAGTGATCACAAATTAAGCTCCTTTTTGCGATTAGACGCTTAGTTTACGAGATAAACGCATTTAAAGTTTTCCATATGAAAATCCATCATTGGCCACCCATTTCATAGTGATGTTCTTATATATTATAAGGGATTTGCTGAGTAATTTATAGTGATCACAAATTTAGCTCCTTTTTGCGATTAGACGCTTAGTTAACGAGATAAACGCATTTAAAGTTTTCCATATGAAAGTCCATCATTACCCACCCATTCCATGGTGATATCCCCATATAATTCAAGTGATGTCTTGAGTAGTTTATAGTGATCACAAATTAAGCTCCTTTTTGCGATTAGACGCTTAGTTTACGAGATAAACGCATTTAAAGTTTTCCATATGAAAATCCATCATTGGCCACCCATTCCATGGTTATATTCCCATATATTATAAGGGATTTCTTTAGTAGTTTATAGTGATCACAAATTAAGCTCCTTTTTGCGATTAGACGCTTAGTTTACGAGATAAACGCATTTAAAGTTTTCCATATGAAAGTCCATCATTACCCACCCATTCCATGGTGATATCCCCATATAATTCAAGTGATTTCTTGAGTAGTTTATAGTGATCACAAATTAAGCTCCTTTTTGCGATTAGACGCTTAGTTTACGAGATAAACGCATTTAAAGTTTTCCATATGAAAATCCATCATTGGCCACCCATTCCATGGTGATATCCCCATATATTACAAGGGATTTCTTGAGTAATTTATAGTGATCACAAATTTAGCTCCTTTTTGCGATTAGACGCTTAGTTTACGAGATAAACGCATTTAAAGTTTTCCATATGAAAATCCATCATTGGCCACCCATTCCATGGTTATATCCCCATATATTATAAGGGATTTGCTGAGTTATTTATAGTGATCACAAATTAAGCTCCTTTTTGCGATTAGACGCTTAGTTTACGAGATAAACGCATTTAAAGTTTTCCATATGAAAATTTATCATTGGCCACCCATTCCATGGTGATATCCCCATATAATTCAAGTGATTTCTTGAGTAATTTATAGTGATCACAAATTTAGCTCGTTTTTGCGATTAGACGCTTAGTTTACGAGATAAACGCATTTAAAGTTTTCCATATGAAAATCCATCATTGGCCACCCATTCCATGGTGATATCCCCATATATTACAAGGGATTTCTTTAGTAATTTATAGTGATCACAAATTAAGCTCCTTTTTGCGATTAGACGCTTAGTTTACGAGATAAACGCATTTAAAGTTTTCCATACGAAAATCCATCATTGGCCACCCATTCTATGGTGATATCCCCATATATTACGAGGGATTTCGTTAGTAATTTATAGTGATCACAAATTAAGCTCCTTTTTTCGATTAGACGCTTAGTTTACGAGATAAACGCATTTAATGTTTTCCATATGAAAATTTATCATTGGCCACCCATTCCATGGTGATATCCCCATATATTACAAGGGATTTCTTTAGTAATTTATAGTGATCACAAATTAAGCTCCTTTTTGCGATTAGACGCTTAGTTTACGAGATAAACGCATTTAAAGTTTTCCATACGAAAATCCATCATTGGCCACCCATTCTATGGTGATATCCCCATATATTACGAGGGATTTCGTTAGTAATTTATAGTGATCACAAATTAAGCTCCTTTTTGCGATTAGACACATAGTTTACGAGATAAACGCATTTAAAGTTTTCCATATGAAAATCCACCATTGGCCACCCATTTCATGGTGGTATCCCCATATAATTCAAGTGATGTCTTGAGTAGTTTATAGTGATCACAAATTAAGCTCCTTTTTGCGATTAGACGCTTAGTTTACGAGATAAACGCATTTAAAGTTTTCCATATGAAAGTCCATCATTAACCACCCATTCCATGGTGATATCCCCATATAATTCAAGTGATGTCTTGAGTAGTTTATAGTGATCACAAATTAAGCTCCTTTTTGCGATTAGACGCTTAGTTTACGAGATAAACGCATTTAAAGTTTTCCATATGAAAATCCATCATTGGCCACCCATTCCATGGTTATATTCCCATATATTATAAGGGATTTCTTTAGTAGTTTATAGTGATCACAAATTAAGCTCCTTTTTGCGATTAGACGCTTAGTTTACGAGATAAACGCATTTAAAGTTTTCCATATGAAAGTCCATCAATACCCACCCATTCCATGGTGATATCCCCATATAATTCAAGTGATTTCTTGAGTAGTTTATAGTGATCACAAATTAAGCTCCTTTTTGCGATTAGACGCTTAGTTTACGAGATAAACGCATTTAAAGTTTTCCATATGAAAATCCATCATTGGCCACCCATTCCATGGTGATATCCCCATATATTACAAGGGATTTCTTGAGTAATTTATAGTGATCACAAATTTAGCTCCTTTTTGCGATTAGACGCTTAGTTTACGAGATAAACGCATTTAAAGTTTTCCATATGAAAATCCATCATTGGCCACCCATTCCATGGTTATATCCCCATATATTATAAGGGATTTGCTGAGTTATTTATAGTGATCACAAATTAAGCTTCTTTTTTCGATTAGACGCTTAGTTTACGAGATAAACGCATTTAAAGTTTTCCATATGAAAATCCATCATTGGCCACCCATTCCATGGTTATATCCCCATATATTATAAGGGATTTGCTGAGTTATTTATAGTGATCACAAATTAAGCTCCTTTTTGCGATTAGACGCTTAGTTTACGAGATAAACGCATTTAAAGTTTTCCATATGAAAATTTATCATTGGCCACCCATTCCATGGTGATATCCCCATATAATTCAAGTGATTTCTTGAGTAATTTATAGTGATCACAAATTTAGCTCGTTTTTGCGATTAGACGCTTAGTTTACGAGATAAACGCATTTAAAGTTTTCCATATGAAAATCCATCATTGGCCACCCATTCCATGGTGATATCCCCATATATTACAAGGGATTTCTTTAGTAATTTATAGTGATCACAAATTAAGCTCCTTTTTGCGATTAGACGCTTAGTTTACGAGATAAACGCATTTAAAGTTTTCCATATGAAAATCCACCATTGGCCACCCATTTCATGGTGGTATCCCCATATAATTCAAGGGATTTCTTAAGTACTTTATAGTGATCACAAATTAAGCTCCTTTTTGCGATTAGACGCTTAGTTTACGAGATAAACGCATTTAAAGTTTTCCATATGAAAATCCATCATTGGCCACCCATTCTATGGTGATATCCCCATATATTACGAGGGATTTCGTTAGTAATTTATAGTGATCACAAATTAAGCTCCTTTTTGCGATTAGACACATAGTTTACGAGATAAACGCATTTAAAGTTTTCCATATGAAAATCCACCATTGGCCACCCATTTCATGGTGGTATCCCCATATAATTCAAGGGATTTCTTAAGTACTTTATAGTGATCACAAATTAAGCTCCTTTTTGCGATTAGACGCTTAGTTTACGAGATAAACGCATTTAAAGTTTTCCATATGAAAATCCATCATTGGCCACCCATTCCATGGTTATATCCCCATATATTACAAGGGATTTCTTTAGTAGTTTATAGTGATCACAAATTAAGCTCCTTTTTGCAATTAGACGCTTAGTTTACGAGATAAACGCATTTAAAGTTTTCCATATGAAAATCCATCATTGGCCACCCATTCCATGGTGATATCCCAATATATTAAGTTAGTAGTGTATAGTGATCACAAATTAAGCTCCTTTTTGCGATTAGACGCTTAGTTTACGAGATAAACGCGTTTAAAGTTTTCCATGTGAAAATCCATCATTGACCACCCATTCCATGGTGATATCCCTATATATTACAAGGGATTTCTTTACTAATTTATAGTGATCACAAATTAAGCTCCTTTTTGCGATTAGACGCTTAGTTTACGAGATAAACGCATTTAAAGTTTTACATATGAAAATCCATCATTGGCCACCCATTCCATGGTGATATCCCCATATATTACAAGGGATTTCTTTAGTAATTTATAGTGATCACAAATTAAGCTCCTTTTTGCGATTAGACACATAGTTTACGAGATAAACGCATTTAAAGTTTTCCATATGAAAATCCACCATTGGCCACCCATTTCATGGTGGTATCCCCATATAATTCAAGGGATTTCTTAAGTACTTTATAGTGATCACAAATTAAGCTCCTTTTTGCGATTAGACGCTTAGTTTACGAGATAAACGCATTTAAAGTTTTCCATATGAAAATCCATCATTGGCCACCCATTCCATGGTTATATCCCCATGTATTACAAGGGATTTCTTTAGTAGTTTATAGTGATCACAAATTAAGCTCCTTTTTGCAATTAGACGCTTAGTTTACGAGATAAACGCATTTAAAGTTTTCCATATGAAAATCCATCATTGGCCACCCATTCCATGGTGATATCCCCATATATTACAAGGGATTTCTTTAGTAATTTATAGTGATCACAAATTAAGCTCCTTTTTGCGATTAGACGCTTAGTTTACGAGATAAACGCATTTAAAGTTTTCCATATGAAAATCCACCATTGGCCACCCATTTCATGGTGGTATCCCCATATATTACGAGGGATTTCGTTAGTAATTTATAGTGATCACAAATTAAGCTCCTTTTTGCGATTAGACACATAGTTTACGAGATAAACGCATTTAAAGTTTTCCATATGAAAATCCACCATTGGCCACCCATTTCATGGTGGTATCCCCATATAATTCAAGGGATTTCTTAAGTACTTTATAGTGATCACAAATTAAGCTCCTTTTTGCGATTAGACGCTTAGTTTACGAGATAAACGCATTTAAAGTTTTCCATATGAAAATCCATCATTGGCCACCCATTCCATGGTTATATCCCCATATATTACAAGGGATTTCTTTAGTAGTTTATAGTGATCACAAATTAAGCTCCTTTTTGCAATTAGACGCTTAGTTTACGAGATAAACGCATTTAAAGTTTTCCATATGAAAATCCATCATTGGCCACCCATTCCATGGTGATATCCCAATATATTAAGTTAGTAGTGTATAGTGATCACAAATTAAGCTCCTTTTTGCGATTAGACGCTTAGTTTACGAGATAAACGCGTTTAAAGTTTTCCATGTGAAAATCCATCATTGACCACCCATTCCATGGTGATATCCCTATATATTACAAGGGATTTCTTTACTAATTTATAGTGATCACAAATTAAGCTCCTTTTTGCGATTAGACGCTTAGTTTACGAGATAAACGCATTTAAAGTTTTACATATGAAAATCCATCATTGGCCACCCATTTCATGGTGATATCCCCATATATTACAAGTGATTTCTTGATTAATTTATAGTGATCACAAATTAAGCTCCTTTTTGCGATTAGACACATAGTTTACGAGATAAACGCATTTAAAGTTTTCCATATGAAAATCCACCATTGGCCACCCATTTCATGGTGGTATTCCCATATAATTAAAGTTTTCCATATGAAAATCCACCATTGGCCACCCGTTTCATGGTGATATCCCCATATAATTCAAGTGATTTCTTTAGTAATTTATATTGATCACAAATTAAGCTCCTTGTTGCGATTAGACGCTTAGTTTACGAGATAAACGCATTTAAAGTTTTCCATATGAAAATCCATCATTGGCCACCCATTCCATAGTGATATCCCCATATATTACAAGGGATTTCTTTAGTAATTTATAGTGATCACAAATTAAGCTCCTTTTTGCGATTAGACGCTTAGTTTACGAGATAAACGCATTTAAAGTTTTCCATATGAAAATCCAGCATTGGCCACCCATTCCATGGTGATATCCATATATTTTATAAGGGGTTTGCTGAGTTATTTATAGTGATCACAAATTAAGCTCCTTTTTGCGATTAGACGCTTAGTTTACGAGATAAACGCATTTAATGTTTTCCATATGGCCACCCATTCCATGGTGATATCCCCATATATTACAAGGGATTTCTTTAGTAATTTATAGTGATCACAAATTAAGCTCCTTTTTGCGATTAGACGCTTAGTTTACGAGATAAACGCATTTAAAGTTTTCCATATGAAAATCCACCATTGGTCACCCATTCCATGGTGATATCCCCATATATTACAAGGGATTTCTTTAGTAATTTATAGTGATCACAAATTAAGCTCCTTTTTGCGATTAGACGCTTAGTTTACGAGATAAATGCATTTAAAGTTTTCCATATGAAAATCCATCATTGGCCACCCATTCCATGGTGATATCCCCATATATTACAAGGGATTTGCTCAGTTATTTATAGTGATCACAAATTAAGCTCCTTTTTGCGATTAGACGCTTAGTTTACGAGATAAACGCATTTAAAGTTTTCCATATGAAAATCCATCATTGGCCACCCATTCCATAGTGATATCCCCATATATTACAAGGGATTTCTTTAGTAATTTATAGTGATCACAAATTAAGCTCCTTTTTGCGATTAGACGCTTAGTTTACGAGATAAACGCATTTAAAGTTTTCCATATGAAAATCCACCATTGGCCACCCATTTCATGGTGATAACCCGATATATTATAAGGGATTTGCTGAGTTATTTATAGTGATCACAAATTAAGCTCCTTTTTGCGATTAGACGCTTAGTTTTCGAGATAAACGCATTTAAAGTTTTCCATATGAAAATCCACCATTGGCCACCCGTTTCATGGTGATATCCCCATATAATTCAAGTGATTTCTTGATTAATTTATAGTGATCACAAATTAAGCTCCTTTTTTCGATTAGACGCTTAGTTTACGAGATAAACGCATTTAAAGTTTTCCATATGAAAATCCATCATTGGCCACCAATTTCATGGCGATATTCCCATATAATTCAAGGGCACAAATTAAGCTCCTTTTTGCGATTAGACGCTTAGTTTACGAGATAAACGCATTTAAAGTTTTCCATATGAAAATCCATCATTGGCCACCAATTTCATGGCAATATCCCCATATAATTCAAGGGATTTCTTTAGTAATTTATAGTGATCACAAATTAAGCTCCTTTTTGCGATTAGACGCTTAGTTTACGAGATAAACGCATTTAAAGTTTTCCATATGAAAATCCATCATTGGCCACCCATTTCATGGTGGTATCCCCATATAATTCAAGGGATTTCTTGAGTAATTTATAGTGATCACAAATTAAGCTTCTTTTTGCGATTAGACGCTTAGTTTACGAGATAAACGCATTTAAAGTTTTCCATATGAAAATCCATCATTGGCCACCCGTTTCATGGCGATATCCCCATATAATTCAAGGGCACAAATTAAGCTCCTTTTTGCGATTAGACGCTTAGTTTACGAGATAAACGCATTTAAAGTTTTCCATATGAAAATCCATCATTGGCCACCAATTTCATGGCAATATCCCCATATAATTCAAGGGATTTCTTTAGTAATTTATAGTGATCACAAATTAAGCTCCTTTTTTCGATTAGACGCTTAGTTTACGAGATAAACGCATTTAAAGTTTTCCATATGAAAATCCATCATTGGCCACCCATTTCATGGTGGTATCCCCATATAATTCAAGGGATTTCTTAAGTAATTTATAGTGATCACAAATTAAGCTCCTTTTTGCGATTAGACGCTTAGTTTACGAGATAAACGCATTTAAAGTTTTCCATATGAAAATCCACCATTGGCCACCCGTTTCATGGTGATATCCCCATATAATTCAAGTGATTTCTTTAGTAATTTATATTGATCACAAATTAAGCTCCTTTTTGCGATTAGACGCTTAGTTTACGAGATAAACGCATTTAAAGTTTTCCATATGAAAATCCATCATTGGCCACCAATTTCATGGCGATATCCCCATATAATTCAAGGGATTTCTTTATTAATTTATAGTGATCACAAATTAAGCTCCTTTTTTCGATTAGACGCTTAGTTTACGAGATAAACGCATTTAAAGTTTTCCATATGAAAATCCATCATTGGCCACCCATTTCATGGTGGTATCCCCATATAATTCAAGGGATTTCTTAAGTAATTTATAGTGATCACAAATTAAGCTCCTTTTTGCGATTAGACGCTTAGTTTACGAGATAAACGCATTTAAAGTTTTCCATATGAAAATCCACCATTGGCCACCCGTTTCATGGTGATATCCCCATATAATTCAAGTGATTTCTTTAGTAATTTATATTGATCACAAATTAAGCTCCTTTTTGCGATTAGACGCTTAGTTTACGAGATAAACGCATTTAAAGTTTTCCATATGAAAATCCATCATTGGCCACCAATTTCATGGCAATATCCCCATATAATTCAAAGGATTTCTTTAGTAATTTATAGTGATCACAAATTAAGCTCCTTTTTTCGATTAGACGCTTAGTTTACGAGATAAACGCATTTAAAGTTTTCCATATGAAAATCCATCATTGGCCACCCATTTCATGGTGGTATCCCCATATAATTCAAGGGATTTCTTAAGTAATTTATAGTGATCACAAATTAAGCTCCTTTTTGCGATTAGACGCTTAGTTTACGAGATAAACGCATTTAAAGTTTTCCATATGAAAATCCATCATTGGCCACCAATTTCATGGCGATATCCCCATATAATTCAAGGGATTTCTTTATTAATTTATAGTGATCACAAATTAAGCTCCTTTTTTCGATTAGACGCTTAGTTTACGAGATAAACGCATTTAAAGTTTTCCATATGAAAATCCATCATTGGCCACCCATTTCATGGTGGTATCCCCATATAATTCAAGGGATTTCTTGAGTAATTTATAGTGATCACAAATTAAGCTCCTTTTTGCGATTAGACGCTTAGTTTACGAGATAAACGCATTTAAAGTTTTCCATATGAAAATCCATCATTGGCCACCCGTTTCATGGCGATATCCCCATATAATTCAAGGGCACAAATTAAGCTTCTTTTTGCGATTAGACGCTTAGTTTACGAGATAAACGCATTTAAAGTTTTCCATATGAAAATCCATCATTGGCCACCAATTTCATGGCAATATCCCCATATAATTCAAGTGATTTCTTTAGTAATTTATATTGATCACAAATTAAGCTCCTTTTTGCGATTAGACGCTTAGTTTACGAGATAAACGCATTTAAAGTTTTCCATATGAAAATCCATCATTGGCCACCAATTTCATGGCAATATCCCCATATAATTCAAGGGATTTCTTTAGTAATTTATAGTGATCACAAATTAAGCTCCTTTTTTCGATTAGACGCTTAGTTTACGAGATAAACGCATTTAAAGTTTTCCATATGAAAATCCATCATTGGCCACCCATTTCATGGTGGTATCCCCATATAATTCAAGGGATTTCTTAAGTAATTTATAGTGATCACAAATTAAGCTCCTTTTTGCGATTAGACGCTTAGTTTACGAGATAAACGCATTTAAAGTTTTCCATATGAAAATCCATCATTGGCCACCAATTTCATGGCGATATCCCCATATAATTCAAGGGATTTCTTTAGTAATTTATAGTGATCACAAATTAAGCTCCTTTTTGCGATTAGACGCTTAGTTTACGAGATAAACGCATTTAAAGTTTTCCATATGAAAATCCATCATTGGCCACCAATTTCATGGCAATATCCCCATATAATTCAAGGGATTTCTTTAGTAATTTATAGTGATCACAAATTAAGCTCCTTTTTGCGATTAGACGCTTAGTTTACGAGATAAACGCATTTAAAGTTTTCCATATGAAAATCCATCATTGGCCACCAATTTCATGGCTATATCCCCATATAATTCAAGGGATTTCTTTAGTAATTTATAGTGATCACAAATTAAGCTCCTTTTTTCGATTAGACGCTTAGTTTACGAGATAAACGCATTTAAAGTTTTCCATATGAAAATCCATCATTGGCCACCCATTTCATGGTGGTATCCCCATATAATTCAAGGGATTTCTTAAGTAATTTATAGTGATCACAAATTAAGCTCTTTTTTGCGATTAGACGCTTAGTTTACGAGATAAACGCATTTAAAGTTTTCCATATGAAAATCCACCATTGGCCACCCGTTTCATGGTGATATCCCCATATAATTCAAGTGATTTCTTTAGTAATTTATATTGATCACAAATTAAGCTCCTTTTTGCGATTAGACGCTTAGTTTACGAGATAAACGCATTTAAAGTTTTCCATATGAAAATCCATCATTGGCCACCAATTTCATGGCAATATCCCCATATAATTCAAGGGATTTCTTTAGTAATTTATAGTGATCACAAATTAAGCTCCTTTTTTCGATTAGACGCTTAGTTTACGAGATAAACGCATTTAAAGTTTTCCATATGAAAATCCATCATTGGCCACCCATTTCACAGTGATCACAAATTAAGCTCCTTTTTCGATTAGACGCTTAGTTTACGAGATAAACGCATTTAAAGTTTTCCATATGAAAATCCATCATTGGCCACCAATTTCATGGCAATATCCCCATATAATTCAAGGGATTTCTTGTGTAAATTATAGTGATCACAAATTAAGCTCCTTTTTTCGATTAGACGCTTAGTTTACGAGATAAACGCATTTAAAGTTTTCCATATGAAAATCCATCATTGGCCACCCATTTCATGGTGGTATCCCCATATAATTCAAGGGATTTCTTGATTAATTTATAGTGATCACAAATTAAGCTCCTTTTTGCGATTAGACGCTTAGTTTACGAGATAAACGCATTTAAAGTTTTCCATATGAAAATCCATCATTGGCCACCCATTTAATGGTGATATCCCCATATATTACAAGGGATTTCTTTAGTAATTTATAGTGATCACAAATTAAGCTCCTTTTTTCGATTAGACGCTTAGTTTACGAGATAAACGCATTTAAAGTTTTCCATATGAAAATCCATCATTGGCCACCCATTTCATGGTGATATCCCCATATATTACAAGGGATTTCTTTAGTAATTTATAGTGATCACAAATTAAGCTCCTTTTTTCGATTAGACGCTTAGTTTACGAGATAAACGCATTTAAAGTTTTCCATATGAAAATCCATCATTGGCCACCCATTTCATGGTGGTATCCCCATATAATTCAAGTGATTTCTTGATTAATTTATAGTGATCACAAATTAAGCTCCTTTTTTCGATTAGACGCTTAGTTTACGAGATAAACGCATTTAAAGTTTTCCATATGAAAATCCATCATTGGCCACCCATTTAATGGTGATATCCCCATATATTACAAGGGATTTCTTTAGTAATTTATAGTGATCACAAATTAAGCTCCTTTTTTCGATTAGACGCTTAGTTTACGAGATAAACGCATTTAAAGTTTTCCATATGAAAATCCATCATTGGCCACCAATTTCATGGCGATATCCCCATATAATTCAAGGGCACAAATTAAGCTCCTTTTTGCGATTAGACGCTTAGTTTACGAGATAAACGCATTTAAAGTTTTCCATATGAAAATCCATCATTGGCCACCAATTTCATGGCAATATCCCCATATAATTCAAGGGATTTCTTTAGTAATTTATAGTGATCACAAATTAAGCTCCTTTTTTCGATTAGTCGCTTAGTTTACGAGATAAACGCATTTAAAGTTTTCCATATGAAAATCCATCATTGGCCAACCATTTCATGGTGGTATCCCCATATAATTCAAGTGATTTCTTGATTAATTTATAGTGATCACAAATTAAGCTCCTTTTTGCGATTAGACGCTTAGTTTACGAGATAAACGCATTTAAAGTTTTCCATATGAAAATCCATCATTGGCCACCCATTTCATGGTGATATCCCCATATAATTCCTGTGATTTCTTGAGTAATTTATAGTGATCACAAATTAAGCTCCTTTTTGCGATTAGACGCTTAGTTTACGAGATAAACGCATTTAAAGTTTTCGATATGAAAATCCATCATTGGCCACCCATTTCATGGTAATATCCCCATATAATTCAAGTGATTTCTTGATTAATTTATAGTGATCACAAATTAAGCTCCTTTTTTCGATTAGACGCTTAGTTTACGAGATAAACGCATTTAAAGTTTTCCATATGAAAATCCACCATTGGCCACCCATTTCATGGCGATATCCCCATATAATTCCTGTGATTTCTTGATTAATTTATAGTGATCACAAATTAAGCTCCTTTTTTCGATTAGACGCTTAGTTTACGAGATAAACGCATTTAAAGTTTTCCATATGAAAATCCACCATTGGCCACCCATTTCATGGCGATATCCCCATATAATTCCTGTGATTTCTTGATTAATTTATAGTGATCACAAATTAAGCTCCTTTTTGCGATTAGACGCTTAGTTTACGAGATAAACGCATTTAAAGTTTTCCATATGAAAATCCACCATTGGCCACCCATTTCATGGCGATATCCCCATATAATTCAAGGGATTTCTTGAGTAATTTATACCCACATACCCACCCATTCCATGGTGATATCCCATATATTACAAGGAATTTCTTGAGTAATTTATAGTGATCACAAATTTATAGTGATCACAAAGCTCCTTTTTTCGATTAGACGCTTAGTTTACGAGATAAACGCATTTAAAGTTTTCCATATGAAAATCCATCATTGGCCGCCCATTTCATGGTAATATCCCCATATAATTCCTGTGATTTCTTTAGTAATTCATAGTGATCACAAATTAAGCTCCTTTTTGCGATTAGACGCTTAGTTTACGAGATAAACGCATTTAAAGTTTTCCATATGAAAATCCACCATTGGCCACCCATTTCATAGCGATATCCCCATATAATTCAAGGGATTTCTTGAGTAATTTATAGTGATCACAAATTAAGCTCCTTTTTCGATTAGACGCTTAGTTAACGAGATAAACGCATTTAAAGTTTTCCATATGAAAATCCATCATTGGCCACCCATTTCATGGTGATATCCCCATATAATTCAAGGGATTTCTTGAGTAATTTATAGTGATCACAAATTAAGCTCCTTTTTTCGATTAGACGCTTAGTTTACGAGATAAACGCATTTAAAGTTTTCCATATGAAAATCCATCATTGGCCACCCATTTCATGGTGATATCCCCATATAATTCAAGTGATTTTTTGATTAATTTATAGTGATCACAAATTAAGCTCCTTTTTGCGATTAGACGCTTAGTTTACGAGATAAACGCATTTAAAGTTTTCCATATGAAAATCCATCATTGGCCACCCATTTCATGGTGATATCCCCATATAATTCAAGGGATTTCTTGAGTAATTTATAGTGATCACAAATTAAGCTCCTTTTTGCGATTAGACGCTTAGTTTACGAGATAAACGCATTTAAAGTTTTCGATATGAAAATCCATCATTGGCCACCCATTTCATGGTAATATCCCCATATAATTCAAGTGATTTCTTGATTAATTTATAGTGATCGCAAATTAAGCTCCTTTTTTCGATTAGACGCTTAGTTTACGAGATAAACGCATTTAAAGTTTTCCATATGAAAATCCACCATTGGCCACCCATTTCATGGCGATATCCCCATATAATTCAAGGGATTTCTTGAGTAATTTATACCCACATACCCACCCATTCCATGGTGATATCTCATATATTACAAGGAATTTCTTTAGTAATTTATAGTGATCACAAATTAAGCTCCTTTTTTCGATTAGACGCTTAGTTTACAAGATAAACGCATTTAAAGTTTTCCATATGAAAATCCACCATTGGCCACCCATTTAATGGCGATATCCCCATATAATTCAAGGAATTTCTTTAGTAATTTATAGTGATCACAAATTAAGCTCCTTTTTGCGATTAGACGCTTAGTTTACGAGATAAACGCATTTAAAGTTTTCGATATGAAAATCCATCATTGGCCACCCATTTCATGGTAATATCCCCATATAATTCCTGTGATTTCTTGATTAATTTATAGTGATCACAAATTAAGCTCCTTTTTGCGATTAGACGCTTAGTTTACGAGATAAACGCATTGAAAGTTTTCCATATGAAAATCCATCATTGGCCACCCATTTTATGGTAATATCCCCATATAATTCAAGGGATTTCTTTAGTAATTTATAGTGATCACAAATTAAGCTCCTTTTTTCGATTAGACGCTTAGTTTACGAGATAAACGCATTTAAAGTTTTCCATATGAAAATCCACCATTGGCCACCCATTTCATGGCGATATCCCCATATAATTCAAGGGATTTCTTGAGTAATTTATACCCACATACCCACCCATTCCATGGTGATATCTCATATATTACAAGGAATTTCTTTAGTAATTTATAGTGATCACAAATTAAGCTCCTTTTTTCGATTAGACGCTTAGTTTACAAGATAAACGCATTTAAAGTTTTCCATATGAAAATCCACCATTGGCCACCCATTTAATGGCGATATCCCCATATAATTCAAGGGATTTCTTTAGTAATTTATAGTGATCACAAATTAAGCTCCTTTTTTCGATTAGACGCTTAGTTTACAAGATAAACGCATTTAAAGTTTTCCATATGAAAATCCATCATTGGCCACCCATTTCATTGTAATATCCCCATATAATTCAAGGGATTTCTTTAGTAATTTATAGTGATCACAAATTAAGCTCCTTTTTGCGATTAGACGCTTAGTTTACGAGATAAACGCATTTAAAGTTTTCCATATGAAAATCCATCATTGGCCACCCATTTCATGGCGATATCCCCATATAATTCAAGGGATTTCTTTAGTAATTTATAGTGATCACAAATTATGCTCCTTTTTGCGATTAGACGCTTAGTTTACGAGATAAACGCATTTAAAGTTTTCCATATGAAAATCCATCATTGGCCACCCATTTCATGGTAATATCCCCATATAATTCAAGGGATTTCTTTAGTAATTTATAGTGATCACAAATTAAGCTCCTTTTTGCGATTAGACGCTTAGTTTACGAGATAAACGCATTTAAAGTTTTCCATATGAAAATCCATCATTGGCCACCCATTCCATGGTGATATCCCCATATAATTCAAGAGATTTCTTGATTAATTTATAGTGATCACAAATTAAGCTCCTTTTTGCGATTAGACGCTTAGTTTACGAGATAAACGCATTTAAAGTTTTCCATATGAAAATCCACCATTGGCCACCCATTTCATGGCGATATCCCCATATAATTCAAGGGATTTCTTTAGTAATTTACAGTGATCACAAGTTAAGCTCCTTTTTGCGATTAGACGCTTAGTTTACGAGATAAACGCATTTAAAGTTTTCCATATGAAAATCCATCATTGGCCACCCATTTCATGGTGATATCCCCATATAATTCCTGTGATTTCTTGATTAATTTATAGTGATCCCAAATTAAGCTCCTTTTTGCGATTAGACGCTTAGTTTACGAAAACTTTAAATGCGTTTATCTCGTAAACTAAGCGTTTTCCATATGAAAATCCACCATTGGCCACCCATTTCATGGCGATATCCCCATATAATTCAAGGGATTTCTTTAGTAATTTATAGTGATCACAAATTAAGCTCCTTTTTGCTATTAGACGCTTAGTTTACGAGATAAACGCATTTAAAGTTTTCCATATGAAAATCCATCATTGGCCACCCATTCCATGGTGATATCCCCATATAATTCAAGGAATTTCTTTAGTAATTTATAGTGATCACAAATTAAGCTCCTTTTTGCGATTAGACGCTTAGTTTACGAGATAAACGCATTTAAAGTTTTCCATATGAAAATCCACCATTGGCCACCCATTTCATGGCGATATCCCCATATAATTCAAGGGATTTCTTTAGTAATTTGTAGTGATCACAAATTAAGCTCCTTTTTGCGATTAGACGCTTAGTTTACGAGATAAACGCATTTAAAGTTTTCCATATGAAAATCCATCATTGGCCACCCATTCCATGGTGATATCCCCATATAATTCAAGGGATTTCTTTAGTAATTTATAGTGATCACAAATTATGCTCCTTTTTGCGATTAGACGCTTAGTTTACGAGATAAACGCATTTAAAGTTTTCCATATGAAAATCCACCATTGGCCACCCATGTCATGGCGATATCCTCATATAATTCAAGGGATTTCTTTAGTAATTTATAGTGATCACAAATAAAGCTCCTTTTTGCGATTAGACGCTTAGTTTACGAGATAAACGCATTTAAAGTTTTCCATATGAAAATCCATCATTGGCCACCCATTTCATGGCGATATCCCCATATAATTCAAGTGATTTCTTGATTAATTTATAGTGATCACAAATTAAGCTCCTTTTTGCGATTAGACGCTTAGTTTACGAGATAAACGCATTTAAAGTTTTCCATATGAAAATCCATCATTGGCCACCCATTTCATGGCGATATCCCCATATAATTCAAGGGATTTCTTTAGTAATTTATAGTGATCACAAATTATGCTCCTTTTTGCGATTAGACGCTTAGTTTACGAGATAAACGCATTTAAAGTTTTCCATATGAAAATCCATCATTGGCCACCCATTTCATGGCGATATCCCCATATAATTCAAGGGATTTCTTGAGTAATTTATAGTGATCACAAATTAAGCTCCTTTTTGCGATATCCCTATATAATTCAAGGGATTTCTTTAGTAATTTATAGTGATCACAAATTAAGCTCCTTTTTTCGATTAGACGCTTAGTTTACGAGATAAACGCATTTAAAGTTTTCCATATGAAAATCCATCATTGGCCACCCATTTCATGGCGATATCCCCATATAATTCAAGGGATTTCTTGAGTAATTTATAGTGATCACAAATTAAGCTCCTTTTTTTCGATTAGACGTTTAGTTTACGAGATAAACGCATTTAAAGTTTTCCATATGAAAATCCATCATTGGCCACCCATTCCATGGTGATATCCCATATATTACAAGGGATTTCTTAAGTAATTTATAGTGATCACAAATTAAGCTCCTTTTTGCGATTAGACGCTTAGTTTACGAGATAAACGCATTTAAAGTTTTCCATATGAAAATCCACCATTGGCCACCCATTCCAAGGTGATATCCCCATATATTACAAGGGATTTCTTTAGTAATTTATAGTGATCACAAATGAAGCTCCTTTTTGCGATTAGACGCTTAGTTTACGAGATAAACGCATTTAAAGTTTTCCCATATGAAAATCCATCATTGGCCACCCGTTTCATGGTGATATCCCCATATAATTCAAGTGATTTCTTGATTAATTTATAGTGATCACAAATTAAGCTCCTTTTTGCGATTAGACGCTTAGTTTACGAGATAAACGCATTTAAAGTTTTCCATATGAAAATCCATCATTGGCCACCCATTTCATGGCGATATCCCCATATAATTCAAAGGATTTCTTAAGTAATTTATAGTGATCACAAATTAAGCTCCTCCGATATCCCCATATAATTCAAGGGATTTCTTGAGTAATTTATAGTGATCACAAATTAAGCTCCTTTTTGCGATTAGACGCTTAGTTTACGAGATAAACGCATTTAAAGTTTTCCATATGAAAATCCATCATTGGCCACCCATTTCATGGCGATATCCCCATATAATTCAAGGGATTTCTTGAGTAATTTATAGTGATCACAAATTAAGCTCCTTTTTTTCGATTAGACGTTTAGTTTACGAGATAAACGCATTTAAAGTTTTCCATATGAAAATCCATCATTGGCCACCCATTCCATGGTGATATCCCATATATTACAAGGGATTTCTTAAGTAATTTATAGTGATCACAAATTAAGCTCCTTTTTGCGATTAGACGCTTAGTTTACGAGATAAACGCATTTAAAGTTTTCCATATGAAAATCCACCATTGGCCACCCATTCCAAGGTGATATCCCCATATATTACAAGGGATTTCTTTAGTAATTTATAGTGATCACAAATGAAGCTCCTTTTTGCGATTAGACGCTTAGTTTACGAGATAAACGCATTTAAAGTTTTCCCATATGAAAATCCATCATTGGCCACCCGTTTCATGGTGATATCCCCATATAATTCAAGTGATTTCTTGATTAATTTATAGTGATCACAAATTAAGCTCCTTTTTGCGATTAGACGCTTAGTTTACGAGATAAACGCATTTAAAGTTTTCCATATGAAAATCCATCATTGGCCACCCATTTCATGGCGATATCCCCATATAATTCAAGGGATTTCTTAAGTAATTTATAGTGATCACAAATTAAGCTCCTCCGATATCCCCATATAATTCAAGGGATTTCTTGAGTAATTTATAGTGATCACAAATTAAGCTCCTTTTTGCGATTAGACGCTTAGTTTACGAGATAAACGCATTTAAAGTTTTCCATATGAAAATCCATCATTGGCCACCAATTTCATGGCGATATCCCCATATAATTCAAGGGATTTCTTAAGTAATTTATAGTGATCACAAATTAAGCTACTCCGATATCCCCATATAATTCAAGGGATTTCTTGAGTAATTTATAGTGATCACAAATTAAGCTCCTTTTTGCGATTAGACGCTTAGTTTACGAGATAAACGCATTTAAAGTTTTCCATATGAAAATCCATCATTGGCCACCAATTTCATGGCGATATCCCCATATAATTCAAGGGATTTCTTAAGTAATTTATAGTGATCACAAATTAAGCTCCTCCGATATCCCCATATAATTCAAGTGATTTCTTGATTAATTTATAGTGATCACAAATTAAGCTCCTTTTTGCGATTAGACGCTTAGTTTACGAGATAAACGCATTTAAAGTTTTCCATATGAAAATCCATCATTGGCCACCAATTTCATGGCGATATCCCCATATAATTCAAGGGATTTCTTAAGTAATTTATAGTGATCACAAATTAAGCTACTCCGATATCCCCATATAATTCAAGGGATTTCTTGAGTAATTTATAGTGATCACAAATTAAGCTCCTTTTTGCGATTAGACGCTTAGTTTACGAGCTAAACGCATTTAAAGTTTTCCATATGAAAATCCATCATTGGCCACCCATTTCATGGCGATATCCCCATATAATTCAAGGGATTTCTTGAGTAATTTATAGTGATCACAAATTAAGCTCCTTTTTTCGATTAGACGCTTAGTTTACGAGATAAACGCATTTAAAGTTTTCCCATATGAAAATCCATCATTGGCCACCCGTTTCATGGTGATATCCCCATATAATTCAAGTGATTTCTTGATTAATTTATAGTGATCACAAATTAAGCTCCTTTTTGCGATTAGACGCTTAGTTTACGAGATAAACGCATTTAAAGTTTTCCATATGAAAATGCATCATTGGCCACCCATTTCATGGCCATATCCCCATATAATTCAAGGGATTTCTTGAGTAATTTATAGTGATCACAAATTAAGCTCCTTTTTTCGATTAGACGTTTAGTTTACGAGATAAACGCATTTAAAGTTTTCCATATGAAAATCCATCATTGGCCACCCATTCCATGGTGATATCCCATATATTACAATGGATTTCTTAAGTAATTTATAGTGATCACAAATTAAGCTCCTTTTTGCGATTAGACGCTTAGTTTACGAGATAAACGCATTTAAAGTTTTCCATATGTAAATCCATCATTGGCCACCCATTTCATGGCGATATCCTGTGATCACTATAAATAATAATAATAATAATTCAAGGGATTTCTTGAGTAATTTATAGTGATCACAAATTAAGCTCCTTTTTGCGATTAGACGCTTAGTTTACGAGATAAACGCATTTCAAGTTTTCCATATGAAAATCCACCATTGGCCACCCATTCCATGGTGATATCCCCATATATTACAAGGGATTTCTTAAGTAATTTATAGTGATCACAAATTAAGCTCCTTTTTGCGATTAGACGCTTAGTTTACGAGATAAACGCATTTAAAGTTTTCCATATGAAAATCCATCATTGGCCACCCATTCCATGGTGATATCGCCATATATTACAAGGGATTTCTTAAGTAATTTATAGTGATCACAAATTAAGCTCCTTTTTGCGATTAGACGCTTAGTTTACGAGATAAACGCATTTAAAGTTTTCCATATGAAAATCCATCATTGGCCACCCATTCCATGGTGATATCCCATATATTACAAGGGATTTCTTAAGTAATTTATAGTGATCACAAATTAAGCTCCTTTTTGCGATTAGACGCTTAGTTTACGAGATAAACACATTTAAAGTTTTCCATATGAAAATCCATCATTGGCCACCCATTTCATGGCGATATCCCCATATAATTCAAGGGATTTCTTGAGTAATTTATAGTGATCACAAATTAAGCTCCTTTTTCGATAAGACGCTTAGTTTACGAGATAAACGCATTTAAAGTTTTCCATATGAAAATCCACGATTGGCCACCCATTCCATGGTGATATCCCCATATATTACAAGGGATTTCTTAAGTAATTTATAGTGATCACAAATTAAGCTCCTTTTTGCGATTAGACGCCTAGTTCACGAGATAAACGCATTTAAAGTTTTCCATATGAAAATCCATCATTGGCCACCCATTCCATGGTGATATCTCCATATATTACAAGGGATTTCTTTAGTAATTTATAGTGATCACAAATTAAGCTCCTTTTTGCGATTAGACGCTTAGTTTACGAGATAAACGCATTTAAAGTTTTCCCATATGAAAATCCATCATTGGCCACCCATTCCATGGTGATATCTCCATATATTACAAGGGATTTCTTTAGTAATTTATAGTGATCACAAATTAAGCTCCTTTTTGCGATTAGACGCTTAGTTGACGAGATAAACGCATTTAAAGTTTTCCATATGGAAATCCATCATTGGCCACCCATTCCATAGTGATATCCCATATATTACAAGGGATTTCTTGATTAATTTATAGTGATCACAAATTAAGCTCCTTTTTGCGATTAGACGCTTAGTTTACGAGCTAAACGCATTTAAAGTTTTCCATATGAAAATCCATCATTGGCCACCCATTTCATGGTGATATCCCCATATAATTCCTGTGATTTCTTTAGTAATTTATAGTGATCACAAATTAAGCTCCTTTTTGCGATTAGACGCTTAGTTTACGAGATAAACGCATTTAAAGTTTTCCATATGAAAATCCATCATTGGCCACCCATTTCATGGCCATATCCCCATATAGGGATCAAGGGATTTCTTGAGTAATTTATAGTGATCACAAATTAAGCTCCTTTTTTCGATTAGACGCTTAGTTTACGAGATAAACGCATTTAAAGTTTTCCATATGAAAATCCATCATTGGCCACCCATTCCATGGTGATATCCCATATATTACAAGGGATTTCTTAAGTAATTTATAGTGATCACAAATTAAGCTCCTTTTTGCGATTAGACGCTTAGTTTACGAGATAAACGCATTTAAAGTTTTCCATATGAAAATCCATCATTGGCCACCCATTTCATGGCGATATCCCCATATAATTCAAGGGATTTCTTGAGTAATTTATAGTGATCACAAATTAAGCTCCTTTTTGCGATTAGACGCTTAGTTTACGAGATAAACGCATTTCAAGTTTTCCATATGAAAATCCACCATTGGCCACCCATTCCATGGTGATATCCCCATATATTACAAGGGATTTCTTAAGTAATTTATAGTGATCACAAATTAAGCTCCTTTTTGCGATTAGACGCCTAGTTCACGAGATAAACGCATTTAAAGTTTTCCATATGAAAATCCATCATTGGCCACCCATTCCATGGTGATATCTCCATATATTACAAGGGATTTCTTAAGTAATTTATAGTGATCACAAATTAAGCTCCTTTTTGCGATTAGACGCTTAGTTTACGAGATAAACGCATTTAAAGTTTTCCCATATGAAAATCCATCATTGGCCACCCGTTTCATGGTGATATCCCCATATAATTCAAGGGATTTCTTAAGTAATTTATAGTGATCACAAATTAAGCTCCTTTTTGCGATTAGACGCTTAGTTTACGAGATAAACGCATTTAAAGTTTTCCATATGAAAATCCATCATTGGCCACCCATTTCACGGTGATATCCCCATATAATTCCTGTGATTTCTTGATTAATTTATAGTGATCACAAATTAAGCTCCTTTTTGCGATTAGACGCTTAGTTTACGAGATAAACGCATTTAAAGTTTTCCATATGAAAATCCATCATTGGCCACCCATTTCATGGCGATATCCCCATATAATTCAAGGGATTTCTTGAGTAATTTATAGTGATCACAAATTAAGCTCCTTATTTCGATTAGACGCTTAGTTTACGAGATAAACGCATTTAAAGTTTTCCATATGGAAATCCATCATTGGCCACCCATTCCATAGTGATATCCCATATATTACAAGGGATTTCTTGATTAATTTATAGTGATCACAAATTAAGCTCCTTTTTGCGATTAGACGCTTAGTTTACGAGCTAAACGCATTTAAAGTTTTCCATATGAAAATCCATCATTGGCCACCCATTTCATGGTGATATCCCCATATAATTCCTGTGATTTCTTGATTAATTTATAGTGATCACAAATTAAGCTCCTTTTTGCGATTAGACGCTTAGTTTACGAGATAAACGCATTTAAAGTTTTCCATATGAAAATCCATCATTGGCCACCCATTTCATGGCGATATCCCCATATAATTCAAGGGATTTCTTGAGTAATTTATAGTGATCACAAATTAAGCTCCTTATTTCGATTAGACGCTTAGTTTACGAGATAAACGCATTTAAAGTTTTCCATATGGAAATCCATCATTGGCCACCCATTCCATAGTGATATCCCATATATTACAAGGGATTTCTTGATTAATTTATAGTGATCACAAATTAAGCTCCTTTTTGCGATTAGACGCTTAGTTTACGAGCTAAACGCATTTAAAGTTTTCCATATGAAAATCCATCATTGGCCACCCATTTCATGGTGATATCCCCATATAATTCCTGTGATTTCTTTAGTAATTTATAGTGATCACAAATTAAGCTCCTTTTTGCGATTAGACGCTTAGTTTACGAGATAAACGCATTTAAAGTTTTCCATATGAAAATCCATCATTGGCCACCCATTTCATGGCCATATCCCCATATAATTGAAGGGATTTCTTAAGTAATATATAGTGATCACAAATTAAGCTCCTTTTTGCGATTAGACGCTTAGTTTACGAGATAAACGCATTTAAAGTTTTCCATATGAAAATCCATCATTGGCCACCCATTTCATGGCCATATCCCCATATAGGGATCAAGGGATTTCTTGAGTAATTTATAGTGATCACAAATTAAGCTCCTTTTTTCGATTAGACGCTTAGTTTACGAGATAAACGCATTTAAAGTTTTCCATATGAAAATCCATCATTGGCCACCCATTTCATGGCGATATCCCCATATAATTCAAGGGATTTCTTGAGTAATTTATAGTGATCACAAATTAAGCTCCTTTTTTCGATTAGACGTTTAGTTTACGAGATAAACGCATTTAAAGTTTTCCATATGAAAATCCATCATTGGCCACCCATTCCATGGTGATATCCCATATATTACAAGGGATTTCTTAAGTAATTTATAGTGATCACAAATTAAGCTCCTTTTTGCGATTAGACGCTTAGTTTACGAGATAAACGCATTTAAAGTTTTCCATATGAAAATCCATCATTGGCCACCCATTTCATGGCGATATCCCCATATAATTCAAGGGATTTCTTGAGTAATTTATAGTGATCACAAATTAAGCTCCTTTTTGCGATTAGACGCTTAGTTTACGAGATAAACGCATTTAAAGTTTTCCATATGAAAATCCATCATTGGCCACCCATTTCATGGCGATATCCCCATATAATTCAAGGGATTTCTTGAGTAATTTATAGTGATCACAAATTAAGCTCCTTTTTGCGATTAGACGCTTAGTTTACGAGCTAAACGCATTTAAAGTTTTCCATATGAAAATCCATCATTGGCCACCCATTTCATGGCCATATCCCCATATAGGGATCAAGGGATTTCTTGAGTAATTTATAGTGATCACAAATTAAGCTCCTTTTTTCGATTAGACGCTTAGTTTACGAGATAAACGCATTTAAAGTTTTCCATATGAAAATCCATCATTGGCCACCCATTTCATGGCGATATCCCCATATAATTCAAGGGATTTCTTGAGTAATTTATAGTGATCACAAATTAAGCTCCTTTTTTCGATTAGACGTTTAGTTTACGAGATAAACGCATTTAAAGTTTTCCATATGAAAATCCATCATTGGCCACCCATTCCATGGTGATATCCCATATATTACAAGGGATTTCTTAAGTAATTTATAGTGATCACAAATTAAGCTCCTTTTTGCGATTAGACGCTTAGTTTACGAGATAAACGCATTTAAAGTTTTCCATATGAAAATCCATCATTGGCCACCCATTTCATGGCGATATCCCCATATAATTCAAGGGATTTCTTGAGTAATTTATAGTGATCACAAATTAATCTCCTTTTTGCGATTAGACGCTTAGTTTACGAGATAAACGCATTTAAAGTTTTCCATATGAAAATCCATCATTGGCCACCCATTTCATGGCGATATCCCCATATAATTCAAGGGATTTCTTGAGTAATTTATAGTGATCACAAATTAAGCTCCTTTTTGCGATTAGACGCTTAGTTTACGAGCTAAACGCATTTAAAGTTTTCCATATGAAAATCCATCATTGGCCACCCATTCCATGGTGATATCCCATATATTTCTTTAGTAATTTATAGTGATCGCAACTTAAACTCCTTTTTGCGATTAGACGCTTAGTTTACGAGATAAACGCATTTAAAGTTTTCCATATGAAAATCCACCCATTTCATGGCGATATCCCTATATAATTCAAGGGATTTCTTTAGTAATTTATAGTGATCACAAATAAAGCTCCTTTTTGCGATTAGACGCTTAGTTTACGAGATAAACGCATTTAAAGTTTTCCATATGAAAATCCATCATTGGCCACCCATTTCATGGCGATATCCCCATATAATTCAAGGGATTTCTTGAGTAATTTATAGTGATCACAAATTAAGCTCCTTTTTGCGATTAGACGCTTAGTTTACGAGATAAACGCATTTAAAGTTTTCCATATGAAAATCCACCATTGGCCACCCATTCCATGGTGATATCCCCATATATTACATGGGATTTCTTAAGTAATTTATAGTGATCACAAATTAAGCTCCTTTTTGCGATTAGACGCTTAGTTTACGAGATAAACGCATTTAAAGTTTTCCATATGAAAATCCATCATTGGCCACCCATTTCATGGCGATATCCCCATATAATTCAAGGGATTTCTTGAGTAATTTATAGTGATCACAAATTAAGCTCCTTATTTCGATTAGACGCTTAGTTTACGAGATAAACGCATTTAAAGTTTTCCATATGGAAATCCATCATTGGCCACCCATTCCATGGTGATATCCCATATATTACAAGGGATTTCTTGATTAATTTATAGTGATCACAAATTAAGCTCCTTTTTGCGATTAGACGCTTAGTTTACGAGCTAAACGCATTTAAAGTTTTCCATATGAAAATCCATCATTGGCCACCCATTCCATGGTGATATCCCATATATTTCTTTAGTAATTTATAGTGATCGCAACTTAAACTCCTTTTTTCGATTAGACGCTTAGTTTACGAGATAAACGCATTTAAAGTTTTCCATATGAAAATCCACCATTGGCCACCCATTTCATGGCGATATCCCCATATAATTCAAGGGATTTCTTTAGTAATTTATATTGATCACAAATTAAGCTTCTTTTTTCGATTAGACTCTTAGTTTACGAGATAAACGCATTTAAAGTTTTCCATATGAAAATCCATCATTGGCCACCCATTTCATGGCGATATCCCCATATAATTCAAGGGATTTCTTTAGTAATTTATATTGATCACAAATTAAGCTCCTTTTTGCGATTAGACGCTCAGGTTACGAGATAAACGCATTTAAAGTTTTCCATATGAAAATCCATCATTGGCCACCCATTCCATGGTGATATCCCCATATATTACAAGGGATTTTTTTAGTAATTTATAGTGATCGCAACTTAAGCTCCTTTTTGCGATTAGACGCTTAGTTTACGAGATAAACGCATTTAAAGTTTTCCATATGAAAATCCATCATTGGCCACCCATTCATGGTGATATCCCATATATTACAAGGGATTTCTTTAGTAATTTATAGTGATCACAAATTAAGCTCCTTTTTGCGATTAGACGCTTAGTTTACGAAATAAACGCATTTAAAGTTTTCCATATGAAAATCCATCATTGGCCACCCATTTCATGGCGATATCCCCATATAATTCAAGGGATTTCTTTAGTAATTTATATTGATCACAAATTAAGCTCCTTTTTGCGATTAGACGCTTAGTTTACGAGATAAACGCATTTAAAGTTTTCCATATGAAAATCCATCATTGGCCACCCATTCCATGGCGATAGCCCCATATAATTCAAGCGATTTCTTTAGTAATTTATAGTGATCACAAATTAAGCTCCTTTTTGCGATTAGACGCTTAGTTTACGAAATAAACGCATTTAAAGTTTTCCATATGAAAATCCACCATTGGCCACCCATTTCATGGCGATATCCCTATATAATTCAAGGGATTTCTTTAGTAATTTATAGTGATCACAAATTAAGCTCCTTTTTGCGATTAGACGCTTAGTTTACGAAATAAACGCATTTAAAGTTTTCCATATGAAAATCCACCATTGGCCACCCATTTCATGGCGATATCCCCATATAATTCAAGGGATTTCTTGAGTAATTTATAGTGATCACAAATTAAGCTCCTTATTTCGATTAGACGCTTAGTTTACGAGATAAACGCATTTAAAGTTTGTCATATGAAAATCCATCAAGGGATTTCTTTAGTAATTTATAGTGATCACAAATTAAGCTCCTTTTTTCGATTAGACGCTTAGTTTACGAGATAAACGCATTTAAAGTTTTCCATATGAAAATCCATCAAGGGATTTCTTTAGTAATTTATAGTGATCACAAATTAAGCTCCTTTTTTCGATTAGACGCTTAGTTTACGAGATAAACGCATTTAAAGTTTTCCATATGAAAATCTATCATTGGCCACCCATTCCATGGTGATATCGCCATATATTACAAGGGATTTCTTTAGTAATTTATAGTGATCACAAACTAAGCTCCTTTTTGCGATTAGACGCTTAGTTTACGAGATAAACGCGTTTAAAGTTTTGATATGAAAATCCATCATTGGCCATCCATTTCATAGTGATATTCCCATATATTACAAGTGATTTCTTGAGAAATTTATAGGGATCACAAATTGAGCTCCTTTTTGCGATTAGACGCTTAGTTTACGAGATAAACGCGTTTAAAGTTTTCCATATAAAAATTCATCATTGCCCACCCATTCCATGGTGATATCCCTATATAATTCAAGTGATTTCTTGAGTAATTTATAGGGATCAGAAATTAAGCTCCTTTTTGCGATTAGACGATTAGTTTACGAGATAAACGCATTTAAAGTTTTCCATATGAAAATCCATCATTGGCCACCCATTCCATGGTGATATCCCTATATAATTCAAGGGATTTCTTTAGTAATTTATAGTGATCACAAACTAAGCTCCTTTTTGCGATTAGACGCTTAGTTTACGAGACAAACGCGTTTAAAGTTTTGATATGAAAATCCATCATGGGCCATCCATTTCATAGTGATATTCCCATATATTACAAGTGATTTCTTTAGTAATTTATAGTGATCACAAACTAAGCTCCTTTTTGCGATTAGACGCTTAGTTTACGAGATAAACGCGTTTAAAGTTTTGATATGAAAATCCATCATTGGCCACCCATTCCATGGTTATATCCCCACATATTATAAGGGATTTGCTGAGTAATTTATAGTGATCACAAATTAAGCTCCTTTTTGCGATTAGACGCTTAGTTTACGAGATAAACGCATTTAAAGTTTTCCATATGAAAATCCATCATTGGCCACCCATTTCATGGTGATATCCCGATATAATTCAAGTAATTTATAGTGATCACAAACTAAGCTCCTTTTTGCGATTAGACGCTTAGTTTACGAGATAAACGCGTTTAAAGTTTTGATATGAAAATCCATCATTGGCCACCGTTTTCATAGTGATATTCCCATATATTACAAGTGATTTCTTGAGAAATTTATAGGATACACAAATTGAGCTCGTTTTTGCGATTAGACGCTTAGTTTACGAGATAAACGCATTTAAAGTTTTCCATATAAAAATTCATCATTACCCACCCATTCCATGGTGATATCCCTATATAATTCAAGTGATTTCTTGAGTAATTTATAGGGATCAGAAATTAAGCTCCTTTTTGCGATTAGACGCTTAGTTTACGAGATAAACGCATTTAAAGTTTTCCATATGAAAATCCATCATTGGCCACCCATTCCATGGTTATATCCCCACATATTATAAGGGATTTGCTGAGTAATTTATAGTGATCACAAATTAAGCTCCTTTTTGCGATTAGACGCTTAGTTTACGAGATAAACGCATTTAAAGTTTTCCATATGAAAATCCATCATTGGCCACCCATTCCATGGTTATATCCCCACATATTATAAGGGATTTGCTGAGTAATTTATAGTGATCACAAATTAAGCTCCTTTTTGCGATTAGATGCTTAGTTTACGAGATAAACGCATTTAAAGTTTTCCATATGAAAATCCATCATTGGCCACCCATTCCATGGTTATATCCCCACATATTATAAGGGTTTTGCTGAGTAATTTATAGTGATCACAAATTAAGCTCCTTTTTGCGATTAGACGCTTAGTTTACGAGATAAACGCATTTAAAGTTTTCCATATGAAAATCCATCATTGGCCACCCATTCCATGGTTATATCCCCACATATTATAAGGGATTTGCTGAGTAATTTATAGTGATCACAAATTAAGCTCCTTATTTCGATTAGACGCTTAGTTTACGAGATAAACGCATTTAAAGTTTGTCATATGAAAATCCATCAAGGGATTTCTTTAGTAATTTATAGTGATCACAAATTAAGCTCCTTTTTTCGATTAGACGCTTAGTTTACGAGATAAACGCATTTAAAGTTTTCCATATGAAAATCCATCAAGGGATTTCTTTAGTAATTTATAGTGATCACAAATTAAGCTCCTTTTTTCGATTAGACGCTTAGTTTACGAGATAAACGCATTTAAAGTTTTCCATATGAAAATCTATCATTGGCCACCCATTCCATGGTGATATCGCCATATATTACAAGGGATTTCTTTAGTAATTTATAGTGATCACAAACTAAGCTCCTTTTTGCGATTAGACGCTTAGTTTACGAGATAAACGCGTTTAAAGTTTTGATATGAAAATCCATCATTGGCCATCCATTTCATAGTGATATTCCCATATATTACAAGTGATTTCTTGAGAAATTTATAGGGATCACAAATTGAGCTCCTTTTTGCGATTAGACGCTTAGTTTACGAGATAAACGCGTTTAAAGTTTTCCATATAAAAATTCATCATTGCCCACCCATTCCATGGTGATATCCCTATATAATTCAAGTGATTTCTTGAGTAATTTATAGGGATCAGAAATTAAGCTCCTTTTTGCGATTAGACGATTAGTTTACGAGATAAACGCATTTAAAGTTTTCCATATGAAAATCCATCATTGGCCACCCATTCCATGGTGATATCCCTATATAATTCAAGGGATTTCTTTAGTAATTTATAGTGATCACAAACTAAGCTCCTTTTTGCGATTAGACGCTTAGTTTACGAGATAAACGCGTTTAAAGTTTTGATATGAAAATCCATCATGGGCCATCCATTTCATAGTGATATTCCCATATATTACAAGTGATTTCTTTAGTAATTTATAGTGATCACAAACTAAGCTCCTTTTTGCGATTAGACGCTTAGTTTACGAGATAAACGCGTTTAAAGTTTTGATATGAAAATCCATCATTGGCCACCCATTCCATGGTTATATCCCCACATATTATAAGGGATTTGCTGAGTAATTTATAGTGATCACAAATTAAGCTCCTTTTTGCGATTAGACGCTTAGTTTACGAGATAAACGCATTTAAAGTTTTCCATATGAAAATCCATCATTGGCCACCCATTTCATGGTGATATCCCGATATAATTCAAGTAATTTATAGTGATCACAAACTAAGCTCCTTTTTGCGATTAGACGCTTAGTTTACGAGATAAACGCGTTTAAAGTTTTGATATGAAAATCCATCATTGGCCACCGTTTTCATAGTGATATTCCCATATATTACAAGTGATTTCTTGAGAAATTTATAGGATACACAAATTGAGCTCGTTTTTGCGATTAGACGCTTAGTTTACGAGATAAACGCATTTAAAGTTTTCCATATAAAAATTCATCATTACCCACCCATTCCATGGTGATATCCCTATATAATTCAAGTGATTTCTTGAGTAATTTATAGGGATCAGAAATTAAGCTCCTTTTTGCGATTAGACGCTTAGTTTACGAGATAAACGCATTTAAAGTTTTCCATATGAAAATCCATCATTGGCCACCCATTCCATGGTTATATCCCCACATATTATAAGGGATTTGCTGAGTAATTTATAGTGATCACAAATTAAGCTCCTTTTTGCGATTAGACGCTTAGTTTACGAGATAAACGCATTTAAAGTTTTCCATATGAAAATCCATCATTGGCCACCCATTCCATGGTTATATCCCCACATATTATAAGGGATTTGCTGAGTAATTTATAGTGATCACAAATTAAGCTCCTTTTTGCGATTAGATGCTTAGTTTACGAGATAAACGCATTTAAAGTTTTCCATATGAAAATCCATCATTGGCCACCCATTCCATGGTTATATCCCCACATATTATAAGGGTTTTGCTGAGTAATTTATAGTGATCACAAATTAAGCTCCTTTTTGCGATTAGACGCTTAGTTTACGAGATAAACGCATTTAAAGTTTTCCATATGAAAATCCATCATTGGCCACCCATTCCATGGTTATATCCCCACATATTATAAGGGATTTGCTGAGTAATTTTAAGTGATCACAAATTAAGCTCCTTTTTGCGATTAGACGCTTAGTTTACGAGATAAACGCATTTAAAGTTTACCATATGAAAATCCATCATTGGCCACCCATTCCATGGTGATATCCTCATATATTACAAGGGATTTCTTTAGTAATTTATAGTGATCGCAACTTAAGCTCTTTTTTGCGATAAGACGCTTAGTTTACGAGATAAGCTGCTTTTTGCGATTAGACGCTTAGTTTACAAGATAAACGCATTTAAATTTTTCCATATGAAAAATCCATCATTGGCCACCCATTCCATGGAGATATCCCCATATATTATAAGGGATTTGATGAGTTATTTATAGTGATCACAAATTAAGCTCCTTTTTGCGATTAGACGCTTAGTTTACGAGATAAACGCATTTAAAGATTTCCATATGAAAATCCACCATTGGAGGCTAGGTAGATAAAATTATCTACCACCTCGAAATTATAGTTGTCAACGTTCACGCAGTTTCCCAAACGAGTAGATTCTTTGTTCGTTGAAACTAATAACTTTTGTCCTCGTTCACGTTTAGACCAATTTAGACCTGATTTCTTCTGTATACTTGAGAAAGCTGCAGTCACATTCCATAGTTTTCGACCGATGATGTCTACGTCCTCAGTGTACAGGAGTAGCATGTGGCTGTATTTGAATATCGTGTTACTCGTGTTTACTGCAGCTTTCCTCATTATCATCTCCATCACTATGTTAAAGAGGTCACACGACAGGCCGTCACCTTGTTTTAGGCCTCAACTGTTACAGAATGGCTCAGTCAGCGTCATTTCACAAAAGCATACCAGCTTCGCTGGAATACCAAGCTCAGCCATGGCTTCGAGTAATTTCTGCCGTATCGGGCTGTCGTAGACAGCTTTATAGTCGACGTAAATATGGTACGTCTCGATCTGTTTCTATTGGCCGATGCGCGCATATCCACACTGGTAAGGCCCTATCAGGTTGGATAACACTGGCTTTAGTCTTTCACATAGCACACTCGACAGAACCTTATATGCGATGGGTAAAAGGCTGATCCTACGGTAGTTGGAGCACACACTTGGATCACATTTTTTCAACACGGGACATAATACGCTTAGATTCCAATCGTCGGGCATGCACTCTTTTTTTCGCTTAAATAGCTTCTCGCCTTTTTTACTGTCGCCTTGTGCCGTTCCCTTACAGCCCGTGTTACAATTGGCTGTGACGTTGTCATACAAGCAGCATCCTGATCCTCAGACGCTCGGCGACATTTTTCATCGTACCACGATTCTTCTAAGCGCCGTTTTTTTTAAATCCAAGCACGGTTGCCATGAAATGCTCAATTAGTGATTTTAGACATGCCAACTGTAATAGATATCGCAATTTTTACGTCGCGAGCATCCTTGTGTCCTGTCCATCTCATCCCCTGGATGGCGGTGATGCAAGCCTTATATTTTTTGAGGACATCCGATAGTCGGGTAATGGCACCTTTTCTATAGAGAGTCCGGACGTTCCAGGTGCATATTCTTATTACGTTTTCGGGGGTCGTCAACATTGGAGGGTTCCGTTTGTTTCTTTTTCTTTGTCGTGTTTTTATAGCAAGCAAAGGACCTGAAGGCGGATGGCTAGCCCAACCATCAGGTTTCGTCCCTCACTATCAGCCGCTATTCATGATAATGATGATGGCCCAGGTGCCACAACGAAGGAGGTTGTGAGTCGGCTTGAGATGCAAGATTCACTTTACATCCCCAACTACTATACTTAATAGGATAGCATGATATCGTTAATTTTTAACGGTTACTATTATTTTTGTTTAAACTTTAAAATAGGTGTTAAATTAATGTATAAGTTAATTAATTATTCTATTTATTTTTTTTATTTCAGGTAAGTTCGCGTTCGAAAGTTGTAAGAATACACTTGTATTATGTGTTTACATTATATGGTATGTAGTTTACAATTTTACTAAAAAATTAAAATTTTTTTATATTAATGTACTAAAACTCACTCTCTGGTTTACCTTATATCTGTGTATAATTGTATAACTTTATCAATATAGGTTTATTTTTGATAAAATTACACTAGTCCTGTAGATGTATATGATAATAATAACATTTGACCAAATACTTGTTTAAAAAACAATGCCATTTGTATATCTTTCCCTCTCTCTATTTCTCTCTCTCTTTTCTTTGTTTCTCCAAATTCAATAGCCATTATTTATAACCATTAACTTCTAGTAGGCATTTAACAGCCAAAAGCTAACAACCTATCAGACACACACACACAGACAGCCAGACAGACACTGAAATATTGCCAACATCTTCTTCTTTAAGACTTTATTACATTTTTCTCCGTCTGTGCTGTGTCAAACTTTATAATGATATCTTGGCCAAAATGAACGAAATGTATAACAACTTAAAGGTAACAACAATAAGAAGTTTCTTATTGTTTGAAAAGAAATTTGATTATCACACCTATTTGGGATGATAATCAAATTTTGCAAATATTCACATTATAATGTTTCGTAATTAATGCAAAATTAGAGATTCATATCTGCTAAACGAAATGGTATATAATGAGTGTATATGAGTAGCATTACTTCAGGCATCCTCGGGCTAGTTGTTGCTTTGATTTAATTCAATTCAAATTTCATTTGTTGCTCCTGCGTGCGGAGGCGGCAACTAATTAGGAGCTGGAATATTACATTACTTTCCGAATAACTGTTGGGAATTAGGTTTGCATGGGAATTTGCATGTAATGTAAAATGGACAGTGGTAGTACTAAAAACATTGCCAAGAGATGTGAATGGAACACAGAGAGTTTACAGACAGTAAGAGATGAAGGGAGAGAGACGAAAAAGTATGTTTGAGGTACTTGGTACGGCACGTTTTAAGTTTCCTTTATATTTAACATATGGCGAGGGGTTTATTATGGAAAGTGCAAGGTATGTTTGTTAAATAAATAAATTTTTATAAAAAATTCGTTTGGAGTATGAATAATGTGATTATTTTATAGAAAAAAAATACCTTTCCAAACCAATCATAATGATTTTCGTTGGCTGTATAAGTTACTGCAGTCCTTCTTTTGTATTTCTACTTTATCACATTGCTCACCTTTTTGTGATGTAATCACACAACTATAACTTTGCATATCTCACTATGATTTACACAGGACTCTACAACATTTTCCAGCAGCAGTATTATCAGCTTTACACATATTAATCTCGGCTGTAATCCGTTTAAACTCTATAAATTAAAACACAAATATTGACACAACGTCAAAAAAGTGAAATTTTTTCACATTTAATTTCATGAAATTTGTTTTTGCCATCAGTTTCACTATCACCGCTGAAAAAAAACACATTTAATCTATCAATAACGAGGAAAGTTATAGCAGTTTTAAGTAGTCCAACCTAAGGAAATGTAAATTTTCTATTTTTAGCTCTTGCTGACTGCTTTCTCTGAGCAAACACTCAGTGACTACTACTACCTACGCAATTTTAATTATTTACTCGCTTGGCCGGACCCCATTACCGTTTCTATTTGTATTTTGGCACAAATGGGAATTATGGAAAATACCTCTGGCTCCTGTGTGTCTAAAGGTTATACACATACCATGCTTACAAGAGATTTTTAGTCACTGACAACGTAATAAAATATTAAATGAATGAACGAAGGATTCCCTATACCCGACCACACATACACAAACATTTGATTTTGAGGTTTGGCTTGGCTTGGCGTTGTTGGAGAGAGAAGTACTAAAGCAATGACCATTGGTTAAACTGTAATGGCATTGGAAGAACAACAAAGAAAACGTTAGACAATTCTAGAGCACTCATGACACTGTGTGTGTGGGCGAATATTTATAAAAAGGAATGCTGTTTTTAATTAGCAATTCGTGGAAATAACTTAATATTGTTGTATGCGTATGAAAGGTAAATTTGTCAGGGGATAGGGAACATTATAGAGATTTGTTAATGATTATGACATATAGGGTGGGCCATTTAAAATTTTAAATTTGAATCGACTATAAAAACAAGGACTGATAATATTTTTAAATTTCCGGTTTTATTGGAAAGGTTGAACTTTGCCAATAATATCATTCATATGACTACCACGACTAGAGTTTTTTGTTCCGAGAAGGACAAAACACTAAAATTAATACTCCGCCCCTTATTTACTATTCTACTTAAAGCCATTTGGTCTTGGTTTTGTAAGGTTTTTCTTTAAGGGGTAACAATTTTGAAAAATTTCCTCCTAAATTTTTCCTATATAGATTTTTGCGATGCTACCATTAGCCGTTGGTCTGGTAAAGTTTTACCGCTTTTGGTGCATTTTTAGCACCTAAGAACGAATTTTGAAATCTCACTTCGTGCTGCTCTCTAATTCTATAAGGATATTGCTCAATGGTACCAGTTATATCCTTTTTTGGCCTTTTTACCCCAAAAAGTACGAATTTCGAAAAATTCCTTGTAGCAGCCCTATTGTTCTTTAAGAAGGTTGCTCATATACATTTCCATGATAATAGCTTTTATCGCTTGGTCTGGATAATGTTATCAGTTCTCTCACTTGTTAGACCTTTTTCCCCCTAAATGTATTAATTTCAAAAAATTCCTTGGTGCACCACTCTAAGTCTATAAGGAGATTGCTCATGTACAGGTTTCACGATGATAGTCTTAATAATAACAAATTTTCGAATAAACCATAACACGAGATATTTAGATTTATTTTTATGTTTCATTTCATATTCGTTTGTTTGTATTAAATTAAAAAAGGCAATTTTTATATATTTTTAGTTTTGAACCGGAATTTCCCGAGATCCCGGGAAAGTAATATAAAAATCTCGATTTCCCGGGAAATCAAAAACACTAACGACGACTGGCTCGGCCTATCCACCCTATCAATCAACCCAACTTTTCAGTACATTTTCGATTGTTTCGGGTCGAATCTTATCAATGGGAACTTGAACTTCATTTTTTGACGCTCCCTACAGAAAATAATCCAATGGGGTCAAATCACAGCTCCAAGTTGCCAATTGCCATGATAATTTCGGCTAAATATTCGATTTTCAAAAACAATGCGTAAAATATCAATGGTTGAGTTCGCTGTGTGACATGTGGCCCCGTCTTGTTAAAACCAAATGCCGCCCATGTCATCCTCTTAAATTTTTGGAAACAAAAATTCGTTGAGCATGGAGAGTTAACGCCGTTGAAGGTAACGGCGACTCCTTGCTCATTTTCGAAGGAAAATAGTCCAATTACACCGCTAGCTCAAAATCCACACCAAATAGTGTGGGTTCTCTGAAGCCCATATGCGGCAATTTGGCCTATCGCCATAGCCACCGAGATAAAAATGAGCTTTATATGAAAACACGATGATCAGACGAGGTACTGCCATTATTAAATGGCATAATTTAGAAATATGGTAAATGTCAATATGATCGCACATCCCGCTTCTTCGGTACAACCACAATAGACGTCTTTTCTGTAATTATTTCATCGATTATAACACTTAGTACTTACTCATGTATACACTTGTATAATAACAAGTTTCAGTCGGGAAAACTGACTTACATATACCCTCAACCTCAGTACAACATACAATTTTCTAGATAATCGATTTTATTACTCGATTTCTAAAGTGGTACATTTGTATGGGAGGTACCAGAAGGGGCGTGGCTACACTACCAGTATTTTCTCCAAAACTTTATCCTGCTTGAGCTTTACTAAATACAGAATTTGGGCACGATCACGTTGGGTGTATTGATATTACTACCCCATCTCTAAAGTGGGCGGAATGGTACATATGTATGGGAGGTATCAAAACGGGCGTGGCTAGGCTTTTAATTTGTTCTCCAAAACTTTATCCTGCTTGAGCTTTACTAAATACAGAATTTGGTCACGATCTCGTTGAATCTATTTATAATATTAATCGATTTCTGGGTATGGGAGGTAACAGACGGGGCGTTTCTAGACTTCCAGTTTTATCTTCAAAACTTTGTCCTATTATAGTTTTACTAAATATAGAATTTGGGAAAGATCTCGTTGGATGTATTGATATAATTACTCGATTTCTGAAGTGGGCGGGATGGTACATTTGTATGGTAGGTACCAGAAGGGCCGCGGCCATGTAGCCAATTTTTAATACCGTCAGCCAGATAGCCAGACCGACAGACGGACATGGCTCAAACGACTTGAAACGTCATGAATCGAATCTGAATCCATCTATGTGTTACACTTTTGTATGGAGTACGTATTAACATTTACTTTTATTGTCCTCAAAAGTACTTTTATTCAGCTAGGAAGTACTTTTATTGTGTCATTTTATGGTACCAAAATGTGCTTTCGTTTCACTGAAAAGGACTTTAATTGTACCAAAAATAACTTTCAATGTACTATAAATCACAATTGTTGTTCCAAAAAAAGTACTTTCATTGTGTCATCAGGTATTTCATTATATGGTACCAAAATGTGCTTTCGTTTCACTAAATAGTACTTTAATTGTACCAATAATAGCTTTCTATGTACTTTAAATCACTTGTGTGGTTCCACAAAAAGTACGTTTACTGCCCTTAAAGCACTTTTGTTGTACCAATGAGTACTTTCACAGTACCAAACAAGTTCTTTTATTGTCCCAGTACTTTAAATGTACAAAAATTTACTTTTGTTCAACTGAAAAGTACTTTAATTGTACCAAAAAGTACGTTATTTTACCAAGAAGTACTTTCATTGTAACAAAAAGTGTTTTATTGAATTTAATTGCACCAAAATGTTATTTATATCTACACAAAGTACTTTTATTATTGTACACAAAAGTACATTTAATGTAATTTACTGTTTAATGTTATGAAGTAGGACTTTTATTTTTCCAAAAGTTACTTTTTTTGTACCACAAAGTACTTCAATTGTACCAACAAATGCTTTTATTTTACTTTATTTGTACAAAATACTTTTATTTTAACTAAAACTTATATTGTACCAAAAAGTATTTTTTTACCAAAACTTATTTTTTGTATCGAAAAATACTGTTATTTTACAAATAAGTACTTTTTTACCATAAAGTACTTAAGTCGAATCAAGCTCAAGCTGTACTTTCATTTTAACAAAAAGTATTTTAAAGAACAAAACTAAAACTAAAAGTATTTTATTTGTACCAAAAATTAATTTTATTTGATCAAAAAGTACTAATATTTTACCAAAAGCTACTTTTATTCTACCACAAAATACTTCAATTGTACCAACAAGAACTTTAATTGTACCAACAAGTCATTATGTGTATTCAAAAATACTTTTATTGTACCAAAAAGTACTTTAACTGTACCACCAAGTATTTTTTCGCACCCAAAAGTACTTTTATTTTTCAAAAAAGTACGTTTATTCTGCCATAAAGTACTTTAGTTGTACCCAAAGGTAATTTTATTCTACTAAAAAGTATTTTAATTGTTCATAAAATAGTTGTATTCTATTCAAAAGGTACTTTTATTGTACCTAAATGTACTTTAACTGTACCAACAAGTACTTTTATTATGTCAAAAATACTTTTATCTTGCCAAAAAGTATTTTTATCTTACCAAA
Organism: Muscina levida; assembly: GCA_964034835.1. Lineage (NCBI taxonomy): Eukaryota > Metazoa > Arthropoda > Insecta > Diptera > Muscidae > Muscina > Muscina levida. Next base: position 19,370,081 of record OZ035884.1, read on the forward strand.
TAGTACTTTTGTTGTCAAAAAAGTACTTTTGTTGTAATTGTAAAAATATTACTATAAAGTACGCTTATTGTGACAAAAGGTACTTTTTTTTCTATAAATACCAAAAACTACTTAAATTGTAACAAAAAGTACTTTTATCGTACCAAAAAGTAATTTATGGTTTCAAAAAGTACTTTCATCGTACGAAAAAGTACAGTTAATGTACCAAAAGTACTTTAAATGTATCAGAAAGTAATTTAATTGTAATAAAAAGTACTTTAATTGTACCAAAAAGTACTTATGTTTTTCCTAAAAGTACTTGTTTGTACATAAACAGTACCATATTCCAACTAAAAAGTACTTTTATTGCACCAACCAGTACTTATGTTGTACCTTAATTGTAACAAAAAGTACTTAAGCAGTACCAAGTAGTACTTTTATTGTACTTACAAGTTCTTTTATTATACCAACAGGTACTTTTTTTCTACCAAAAAGTACTTTTATTGTACCAACCAGTACTTATGTTTTGCTTAAGTTGTACCAAAAAGTACCATAAATACCCATTAATACCAAAAACTACTTTAATTGTAACAAAAAGTACTTTTATCGTACCAAAAAGTAATTTATGTTTTCAAAAAGTACTTCCATCGTACGAAAAAGTACTTTTAATGTACCAAAAGTACTTTAAATGTATCAGAAAGTAATTTTATTCTAATAAAAAGTACTTTAATTGTACCAAAAAGTACTTATGTTTTACCTAAAAGTACTTTTTTGTACTAAAAAGTACTATATTCCAACTAAAAAGTACTTTTAGGTACTAAAAAGTACTATATTCCAACTAAGAAGTACTTTTAGTGTACCAACCAGTGCTTATGATGTACTTAAGTTGTACCTAAAAGTACTAAAAAGTAAACTTATCTTACTAACAAGAACTTTTATCATACCAACATGTACTTTTTTTGTACCAAAAAGTACTTATGTAAAAAAGTACTTTAATAGTACCAAAAAGTACTCTAATCGTACTAATAAGAACTTTTATCATACCAACAGGCACTTTTTTTGTACCAAAAAGTACTATATTTTGCATTTAAAACCATTTTTAATACCATTAACGATAGGGGTGAGGGTATATATCTATCCATACGAGACCTTGTGTAACGCATTAAAGGAACCCGTCTCCTAGAATCTTAAAGCCAAATTCGTTTCAGGACTTTTAGCAACATATGGTCAGTATAGCTCGAGTAAATCTTCACTAAACCTTATGAAAAATGGCCGGTATTAATGTTTTCCCAAATGTAGTTATGGCCGAACAGCTTCACCTCATACAAATTGACCTATTTTTGGAAATTATAATATTTTCCTATAACTACCAAATGGAAAATTGGAGGATATTTGAATTTGGTCAGTTTAATCACCTTGTAATAGTAGACAAATTTTGAGAAAACCGAAACATTTGCTACATCCCTTCGTTTACGAATTCACCCATAAACATTGGGTTAGGTTAGGTTCAGGACAAGTAATGACACGGTCATAAGACTATGTCATTACATCACTCTGAGACCATTGTGATCTTGTTTGAAGTAAAGAAACAAACAAGCAAAAAGAAACCATAATTACATTTGATTTGGATATTTTAATGCTATGACCAAAAATTTCAAATATATTTTCCTTTTTATAAAATCTTTAAACCAGATAATCATTAAAATAAACTCCCAAGAAACACTACATATAACATATGACCTGCAGACAATCAGATATATTCAACGTCTCTATAAAAATTAAACAAAAACTATTCATAAATAACTTCATGAACAACATTGTGATATATCACTAACATTAACATAATTTAATTGGACATACTGGTTGCAGATAAAGTCCTTAACATATAAATATACGAGCAATAATTTGTATCAAAAAACTAAAAACAAATTATGAGTGAAAAACATAAAGACATAAAACATTTTCCTAGCACAGACAACGCAACAAAATCTTTTGTCTAGTCTTATTATCACTTTTGAAAAAAAAATTCACAGATACGAGTACAAATTTGTAAGAAAAGCGCCAACTTGCCAGCAGGAGAACAAAAATCAAGTAAACAAACTCTTGTTAGACTAACAAAGGTGGGTGCGAGGACGATAACCTTGACTTTGACACTTTGTGTGAGAGTTGCTAAACAAACTGTAAATGTGTTAGTGTAATACCAAGTCATATAAACAGATACATTCGTATTTGCCCGTTATAGTACTTGAGCGTGTGTGTGTTTTTACTCCTTACATATGACCAAGCCAAAGCAAAGAAGCTGTTTCTCGACGTCGGCGTCACAGTACTGGAATACGAAATATAATTAAGGTTCGATGTATAAAACTGTTGCAATAATAAATTTTTTTGTTTGAGACAAATAATGGCAGGACATGATTAATTTTATTGGTATGCTTTATTGTTTTGTGTGTAAAGTGTGCCCACACACACACAACAAGAAAAATCGATGATATATTAATGTAATGGGGGGCTACATTTATTTGAGAATATTCTACATGAAAAAGCGATAATACAAAAATATATAATCAATCGTTATTGTGATATGACTTGTTGAGAATTAATAAGACATTATAAATGCTACAGCTACTTAATATTGAAGTCATGTTAGTGAGTTGGCATGAATGTTTTATTTATGACCACTAGACATGGATGGATGTGTGAAGGGTTTATGTTTGATTAATGTTTGATTACACATTTTTAAAATAGATGATCCAGTTAAAATAAAAACATAAAAAGATTTAGTTAAAGTTCATTTACACTACAGACAGATTTTCTTAATGTTTCAAAAAGTACTATTAATGTATCACAAATTACATTTATTGTAAAGAAAAGTAAATACTTTTACTGAACCAAAAAGTGCAGTAAAAGTACTAAAAAGTATTTTTCCTGTACCAAAAATTACTCTTGTTGAACCAATAAAAGTACTATTGTATCAATTTTTTTTACTTTTATTGCACAAAAAAACAAAAGTTGCGTTAATTTTACTAAAAAGTTCTTTTATCGTACAATAAAGTACTATTATTGTTCCAAAAAGTACTTTAATTGCATCCAAAAGTACTTTTATTGTATCAAAAAGTACAATTTATCCCAACGAAAAGTACCAAAAAGTACATTTATTGTAACCAGAAATACGACTATTACCTTAAAAAGTACTTTAAGTGCAAGAGAAAGTACGATTATTGAAAGATACGTTTATTTTACCAATAAGTACTTTTTTGTATTATATTGTACGGTACCGAAAAAGTACTTTGTCGTTACAAAAAGTACTTCTATTGTACAGAAAAGTAATTTTATTGTACACAACAACTACTTAAATTGTACCAAAAAGTCAATTTATTGTACCCAAAAGTACAACTTCTACCCTAAAAAGTACTTTCATGATACTTTTTTGTACCCAAAAGTTTTAATTGCATTAAAAAGTAATTTTATTGTATCAAAAAGTACAATTTATCCCAACGAAAAGTACCAAAAGGTACATTTATTGTAACCAGAAATACGACTATTACCTTAAAAAGTACTTTAAGTGCAAGAGAAAGTACCATTATTGAAAGATACGTTTATTTTACCAAAAAATACTTTTTTGTATTAAAATATGTTCTGTACCGAAAAAGCGTTTTTGTCGTTACAAAAAGTACTTATATTGTACACGACAACTACTTTAATTGTACCAAAAAGTACATTTATTGTACCCAAAAGTACAACTTCTACCATAAAAAGTACTTTCATAATACTTTTATGGTGCCAAAAAGTTATTTTTTGTACCCAAAAGTTTATTTACTGTACATTTACATTTGAAGTACATTAATCGTTCCAAAAAGTACTTTTGTTGTACTGAAAAGTACAATATGTTGTACAAAAAAATTTATTTTATTATACTTGAAAGTAAAATTTATTGTCCACGAGACAGCATTTATGGTACCAAAAAGTGCTTTAATTGTACAAACACGTACTTTTATTTTATACAAAAAGTACAATTTATTGTACTAAAAATTACATTTACTGTACCAAAAAGTACTATTATGATACCAAAAAGTAACATTTATTCTATACAAAAGTAAAACGTACTATTATAGTACAAAAAAGTACAATTCATTGTACTAAAACGTGCGGTAATTGCATTAAAAAGTACTTTAGTTGTACAAAAAAGTACCTTTATAATGCACAAAAGTGAAATTTTTTGTTCATAGAAGGTACAATTTATTGTACTGAAAATTAATTTGTTGTGCCTAAAAGTACTATTATTGTACCAAAAAGTACATTTATTGTACCGGAAAGTAATTTTGAAGTATTAAAAGGTACAATATATAATAATGAAAGGTACTTCTGTTGTATAAAAAAGTACTTTTAATGTACCAGAAATTACTTTTGTTGTATAAAAAAGTAATTACATTGTACCAAAAATTATTTTACTTGTAATAAAAAGATTATTTACTGTACTCAAAAAAGTACATTAATGGTGCCAAAAGTTTCTATTGTTGTACCGAAAAGTATTCTTATTGTACATAAAATGTAAATTTTATTGTACAAAATTGTGTATTTATAGTACCTACTAGTACGTTTATTGTACCAAAAACAAAAAGTACTTTTATTGTAACAGAAAGTGCTATTGATTAACAAAAATTAAATGGTATTTTATTGTACCAGAAAGTACTTTTGATGTATCAAAAGTTCGATGCATTGTTACGAATGCATTGTTGATGATGCATTGTTGCCAAAAAGTACTTTTAATGTACCAGAAAGTACTTTCTGTATATACTTAAAAGTAATTTTGTTATACACAAAGGTAGCATTTTTTGCATACAATATGTACAATTTTTGTACACAAATAGTACCAAAATGCGATTTTATTGTACAAAAAAATTCAACTAATTGTACCAAAAAGTACTTTTATTGTTACAAAAAAAATATTGCCCAATATAAATGTACTAAAAAGTACTATTATTGTACATAAAAGTACATTTATCGTACCAAAAAGTACTTCTATTGGACACAAAAATACAAGGATAGTACTAAAATTAACTTTTATTGTACCAGAAAGACCTTTCGTAGTAAGTACAATATTGTTACCTCAGTCATTCTAACCATTTAGTATTTTCCTCTTAAGATGACATTCTTCATCACAGTTTCGCGAAATTTGTTCTTTAGTAAAATTTAAGTAACTAAACAGTTATTTACCCGCAAATATCGAATTTTTTTTTTTTTAGAAGTATAAGATTGTGTGCAATAAATTGTTATATAAAGACATAGCATTATAGGCACTCCACGGAAATTATACATTTGTTACCCTTCTAGGTGACTTACCAAGTGGCCACAAGTTGGCAGATATTAAACCTCCTCAACCCTGACACACAACTCAAACCCGCTGCGGCAAAGACCACCAGTTTATTTTTAAACTGCTGTATCCCTCTTACTAAAAGGTGGGTTTACAACAACTCCACTGGGTATCCACTGATACTACCTGGGATTCTACGTCAATCCTCCACTTAAATGAAAATTATAAATTCAATTTGAATATTAAATATTTTTTCTCTTTGGTTTAAATTCAATATTGAATTTCTATAACTGAAAAATACCTACACATAATTTGGGATATCTTTGCTTCTGTGTGTGTATTACCTATCCTTGAAATTCCTGTGTATTCGCGTGGTTGTGCAACAAACCCACTGAAGAGTTTGAGTATTTACGCCGGAAACGGAAATTAAAAAGTGAGCACAAAAGAAGGACACAACATAAATAACGAGAATTTCTAAGCCAAAATCATTAAATTACCAAAGAATTGTGAATGAAATAAAAAAACAACAAAATACAGCAGCCAACACGAAACGAAAAAAAAATCCACAGGAAAAATACCCCAAGAATACTAAAAGATAAAAACAATACTACACAACAAACAAGTTAGCCAAAGAACAACATCGTCGTCATGAAATCGACCCAAAATGGTGTAGAAGCAAAAAAAAAACACCGAAACGAGAACTGTTAAAAGTTGTTTATTCAGCCAACTTTGCTCTTACGTTCTCTGTTTCGTGTGCGGTCGCATTGCGAGTGGCGGGGAATTCTAACGCTAGGAGTCTGTCCTCAACCACAGCCACACACATTCACTCTGCCAACGAACTGTTGCGTTGCGTTGGATAATTTAATCATAATTTTATTGCCTTTTTCATTCATAACAATACCGAGGATGTGTAGTAGTGCTCGTACCGTTCTTTAACATCTGCCACCGCCAGCACTACCACCATCGACTTACATGTCTTGATTTTGGCAAATGAATTATTTGTTTCTTATTTGTTACGTTTTCGAACGTCTGCCAGTCAAAAGGTAGACAAAGTTTTGGTTTGTTCGAGCGCGACGATTTCAGCGTGGTGAAACAGAGAGAGAGAGAGCTGCAAGTGAATGGTAGAAGTGAAATTAATATAATTTTTGGGCGTTGTTTGTTGATAAGGGACACAAAAATTAATTCAATATTTAAAAACGCATAAGGGCATATTATTACAACGGCAGGGGATGCTTTAGAGACCCTAGCACAGTGGGTGAAACTGAAAGTTTGTTTGGGGTGTTACGGATAGTAGACTAAAAATTTTAATTTTATTGGCAAATAACGTTTTTTTAAAATGCAATGAGAAATTTAAAACAATTGCCTAGGTGTCTTTACTGAGTTTATATGTTCGGAGTCACATTTTAAGTAAGAAACGAGTTGGAATTAAAGTGATTTTTTTTAAACTGATTTAACTGGAGATATGAAAAAGTACATTTTATTTGTAATAATAATGATATTAATTTTGCAAAAATGTGCAAATATATAAACTAATGAACTAGTTTTTAAATTTTATTAAAACATTCTGGTGTTAACACATTAAATTGCTTTTTTATAATAATAAAATAATTTAATTTTTAATAATTTTAACATAATACTTTTAGGAATAATTCTTGTCTCTTAAACCATGTTTGATTCAGAACTCCAATAAAAAGTAAGTTTTTATAATTGCAACCTTATACCCAATAGCATGTATATATGACATCATGCGACCCATTTACTCATTTATAAAAATGTGATAGTAGTAGACCATGTACAGTGACACTGCAGAATTACTTTTTCATTTAATGGTGTTGTTTTATTTAAACGACTTTTAAGTTTTATAAGGATATGCAATTTATTTCTGTGCTAATTCTAGCTGTACATTCATAATATCAAATAGTAGAAAATAATCTCAGCATATGATAATTTTGTTTTGTTTTTATTTATTACGAGAAATATGTGCAAAAAGAGTCCTTTCAAATATTTATTGTAGAAAAAACATTCTAGCAAACCATATAATTATTTATACTATGTATGTTTGCTGTCGCCCTGTCAAAAACTCCCTTTAAAGTACTAAAAAGAACTTTTGTTATATCGAAAAGTTTTTTTTTGTTACAGAAAGTAATTTTATTGTACCGATGAGTACTTTGTTGTATCAAAAAGTACATTTGTAAAACAAAAAAGTACTATTATTGTATTAAAAATTATATTTGTAGTACTAAAAAGTATTGCGATTGTACCAAAAATTACTTTTGTCTGTCAAAAAGTACTTTTATTGTGCAAAAAATACTAAAAAAATCCCCAAAGGATTTGGCCCCATTACATCGAAACTTTTTTTTATGGATACTCTAATATTTTCACCCCAATACGATTTTTTGACCATTTTTAGGGAGTCCATATTTCATAAACTGTTCGAAATTTTTTCTTTTCGTCTTCGGCAAAGTTGTAGATCAAAACCAGAGCAAAAAAAGTGTCAAATAGACCGACCCAAAAAAATTGCATCCAGTGCATGCAAATTGCAAAAATATGGGAAAAAAGGATATTTTTTCATAATATTTTCAACATAAAATTAAGATTATAATAAGTAATATTCCACATAAATCATACGTCACGGAGTACAACGAAATAAATTTTGTGTGCAAAACATCATCCTTTTTTCCCATATTTTTGCAATTTTCATGCACTGGATGCAATTTTTTTGGGTCGGTCTATTTGACACTTTTTTTGCTCTGGTTTTGATCTACAACTTTGCCGAAGACAAAAAGAAAAATTTTCGAACGGTTAATGAAATATGTACTCCGTAAAAATTATAAAAAAAATCGTGTTGGGGTGAAAATATTCGAGTATCCATAAAAAAATGTTTCGATGTAATGGGGCCAAATCCTTTGGGGATTTTTTTAGTCTCGGTATATACTTCAAAAATATCTGGGTACGAAGGCGGCACCAGACGATGACCTTAGAAATGTTGCACTGTGTTATTATTTCATTGTCTAAAAAGTACTTTTATTGTATCAAACATAAAAATTTATTGAAGCACAAAGTACTTTAACGTATCAAAAGGAATTTCTTATGTACTTTTTCCTACCAGAAACCATTTTGATTTACCAAAAAATACTTTCATTGTTTTAACAAGTACTCTTATGATACTAAAATGCACCACTTTTTTCCAATGGGTTATTTTACTGCACTAAAAAGTAATTTTTTTGTACCGCAAAGAGTTATTTTTACTGTGCCAAAAAGTACTTTCACTGTATTTTACTAAAAAGTTATTTAATGGTATCAAAACTTATTTTTACTGAGCCAAAAAGTACTTTCACTTACCAAAAGGTACTTTAGTCATACAACAAAGTGCTCTTATTGCAAAATAACTTTTACTGAATCATGATATGGATCATGGTTATGAATGGCCGTGGCATGCGGGAGATCCCTGGTTCAATTCCTAGCTCCAGTCTTCTAAAAAATAAAAAAAAATAAAATGTTTCTTTCATTGCCGGCCCCCTCGATGTTGTCGTCAGCAACTTCGCAGTATAAGTGCCGTGTCAATCGACATGTCTAGTAAAAGCTTCTTAAACAGTGACGTTCGCTTTCGTCGATAAACAAGTAGGTGCCGTTAGCTGTGTATTTTAAAATAGAAAGCGTGTTAATTCACAACAACGCGAGAAGTTATCCCATATTATCCCATATCCCTCATTAATGGGATGTTAAGGGAAATTAAGTAAGTAAGCTTCTATCCTTTATACATATGAGTTTCTCTAACTCCCATTGGAGTTACGGGCTTTAATCCTGCTAAAAAATATTTTTAAATTTTAAGGGTAGAAACTGCTCAAAATGAGGTCATCATTGCAAAATGATGTCGTACGTCAGCGACATCTATAGAGCAAATGTAGTACTCGTCAAGACCTATTCACCAATGTCTTGTATGTTACGATTGAGCCACAAATAAAAAAGCAGCGATAAAAAAAACGATTTTGACTGTTTTTTTTTTGAAGTTGTCTCGAGTTGGTCTTTAATATTTGCCCTCGACTTTGGAAATTTTTTTTCGTGACCCGGTCTAATGTACATACATACAGAAGCATAGACTTAACACATGCTTCGAAAATTTACGGTTTTGTATGGAGACTGATTTTGTTGCTTTGCCTTATTGGGGTCAGAATACCAAACGACGATCTTGCCTTGTTCATCCTTTTACCAGAGGTTAAATTTTAAGATGAGCAAGTTCAGACAAAAACTGCACTCACCTCTCATACAAACTCCCTTTTTTGGGGATGTAAAACTGCATGAAATTTTATATTATTACCAGGGCAACCGGAAATATTCAAATGCATGTTATTTAGAATGGGATATTTCCAAAGGGGTAGGGTATTTATATGTTTCATGCTCTTACAAGTGTTTTGACACCTATTTGTTATAGCATATTTTTGCATATTTTACCTTAAAAGTCATATTTTAGCATATTTTGGTTTAAGTGCATATTAAAAAAAATATATCCCTTTTTAGTTTTCCAATTTTTGAGCATGTTTCTTTTAAATATCCTTTTTTTTAGCATATTTCATATTTTTCACATTCACAAATTGAAAAGCGGAAAACATATTTAACTAAATCAAAGAAGTGCCTTGATGAACGACAATAGACCCAGTAGAAATTGATGTCAAGTGGACTGTGTTTGCGGGTGATAGGTAGAGGCGACTCTTCTCTAAATGCAAAAAGCAGATTAGAATTATCATTAATTCCATAGTAGTTTTATTGGGAGGAAGTTTGGAGTTTACCGCGTGAGAGCTGGATGATGACAAGAAAGATTTTAGGTTTTCTTTTTATTGTTAACTTAACTGCCGAGCTTTTTGTGAGGACGCCTTTGAGTTACTCTACAATTGCTCGACTATGTGACGACGCCATCAAAACTCTGAACGTCAACTTCAATAAGAATAATGTTTTGCTCTTTATGACGGATGCAACTCCTTTTATGGTAAAGGCTGCAAAAGCTGTAGCGGCCTTTTATCCGAAAGTGATGCATGTGACATGTATTGCTCTATCGATTGTGTGAATCTATTAGGAATTTATATGAAAATGTGAATAAAAGGTATTTTTTGAAAGCTTCATGTAGAGTGGAACTTTTTAAACGAATGTTTCTAGACCTTGTTATTACCTTCAGAACATATAACAACACTTTGGGAACATAGTATGAACCAGTTAATTACTATGCCAACAATTATGAAGAGATTTTCAAGGTCTAAATAGCATTAAACGATAAAAAAGAAACAAATTTTTGTGGGACTTTAATTTTTTAGAGCATATTTTTTTGATTTTAAGAGAATATTTTTTGATTTCAAGAGCATATTTTATTATTATATCATAAAAAAGACATATTTTAAGCGCATAAAACACGGTTTTTAGTGCATATTTCCAGTTGCATTGGTTATTAAAAGCTAACTTAATTGACCTAAACTAGGTGTAATGAGCAGCTATGGGCAGGGAGCTCTCTTGGAAGAAAAAGGAAAGAAGTTACAACAAAAAATAAAACATTGAAGCACAAACACATGCAAAGCTTTTATTGTAGTGGTGTCCATAGCTGGCAATGAGTGTGGAAAGCAACCCAGCAGCAAAAAATGGGGTTTGCATGCCTTCTTACAGGCCTGCATAGGCAGTCAGAAGCCCTACCCTTCAAATGCAGTCTTCATTTCAAATTAACATAGGGCGGCATAGGCAGGCAAGGCCTCCACATTCCCTTTCCTGCTTGGAGTCCTAAACACAAGGGCCTTCTATGAGGCATTGCTACTGCAGACCAGCTTGCAGGCCTGCAAAAGAGCATTTATAGAAGAACTCCAATAAAAAAACATATGGGAATTATTTCCATATTAAATGATTTCACACTTTTTATTAATTTTTAACACAATATTTTTGTTACAATTTGTAGTAACTTTTTGTTTTAAACACCAGCAGCAGGAATCGAACTCGCGACCTAGTACTCATAGTTTGACATGCTACCTACTCGGCTATCACATGATATAGTTGTTGTACGACAAACAACATACATGTGGTTCTCATAACAACATCATTTGTCTTACCTTCCCTTTGGAGGCCTGACAACAGGCCCAATCGGCGAAGTGACGAGTGCACGGCTATGAGCGTCAATTCTGCCTTCTACTAATACCCCTTTCAACAGGCCTGTTTAAGGCAAGAAAGTTTGCATGCCATTTGTGCACATCTATGTAATTTTTGTGGGGTATACAGTAGGGCAGCTCACAGGCCAGTTTTAAGAAGGGAAGGAGGCAAATCTGTCGAATCTTTTCTCACCCTAGAATCAGGCTTCTTTGCAGGTCTCATTTTAATGTGCATGGGTATGAAATTTGTTGTTAGGCTTAGTGAAGGACTAATTATAGCCTGTATATATCCCTGGAAAAGGAAGACGTATTTGAATGACGACAAACTGCCTTTGAAGGCATGTTTGCAGGCATATTTTTACAATGCCTCGTCTTTTCCGCTGCTGGGAATAAAATTGTTTGTTATATCATATCCAGTGTTTTTTCTTATAGAGCTCCCAGTGTACAGCGCAACGCACCTGCCTTAACTCAACACAGTACCCAAACAATTAAAAATTAATACGACAGTATATGTTTTATATATATGAAAATATTTGATGCAATCATTTCCATATATATGATGATTTTCTTTTTAATATGTCATATTTTTTTTTTCATTTAATTCAGATAAAATTGTTTTTTAATTTATGTTAAAATATGACTGTGATTATATAAGAGGATGGGTAACACGGCAGCAGTTGTGTATAAATACATATATGTAGCACATGTAAAAACATATATACTACAAACATGCTAAATTCAAAAAGGATGATAATTTTGATATGCAATATTAATAAAGGGCACTAATTTACATCCGTTAGCACATACACTTTTAATGTAGTATATTTAGGGACTAAGTTGTAGATGCCTTCAATGTAATGCTTAGCAGATGTGATAAATTTAAAGGTCATATCAGTTTTGGTTATAAAAAAAAACTAAGAAAATTTCAAAACATATAACAAATTGTTCATGGATAGTCAACAAATAGATGTAACTTTATAATTTGTTAATCAGTTATGTATGTGTTTTATGTTTTTTATTATAAAGGCCTTAATCATAATAATTTATAAGAGGCTTTTAGAACGATTTTACTATGAATTTGTTTATAAACCTTTGATAAATGTTTATGAATACGTCTGTAAATGTTTTATTGTTTTGTTTATATAAATATTTCTATATGTACACATTTTATATATTAAGAAAATTGTTTTTGTATATGTTGATTTTTCATACTTTTTTAAGACTTCCCAAAGAGGCAAACCAATGTGTTAGGAAAAGCAAAAAATTTCCGTTGGCAGGAAATTTGATAGCATTAAGATAACCACAAAGTTGTTGGCATACTCGATATTATTGCATATTAAAACACAATTGCATTGAAGCTTAAGGTATTTAAGCCTTAAGGCTGAAATATTGCAAAACATTAGATAAAGCACAACCACAAACTTAAAAAAGTAAATAATATCATGTTAATGCGGTAATGTAAAACCGTATTTGTTTTACGTTCACATGAATTTGAAATATTTCCCATTAAAATTTCTAATAGCATTTAGTTAATATATTCCTGTGTGGTTAAGGCCAAAGTTGAAAGGTTTTTTTATTAAAAAAGAAAAATACAACGCAATAATTTTTTTATGTAGTAATATGTAAATCTAATGAATTTATGTGATATTAATGAGTTCAATTCTAGGTAGAAAAAAAAACTCATTAATAAATCATAAACTCATTAGGTTTATAACTTGTATGGTAACATGTTATTTTAATAATATTGATTTAATTAATTTTGTTATAATTTGTAAGCATTAGTAAGAAATAAAAACTTTTTTTTATAGTTTTTTTTTAATACGGATCAGTTGAAATGATTTTAATTAGTTGACACTATGATGACACTATTAATATTAACTTAGTTTGTATTATATATTTCAACGAATTTGTTACAAAAAATCAGAGGATTTAAGTTATTTGAATTTGTATTAAGGTTAAAAACAATGTCAATATTATTATTGCCACCTATGCATATCAATTTTTAACTAAGTGAAATGTGATTCACTTAGAGGTTTCTTTTTCATTTGTTGTTTTATTAACAAATTACTTTCGACATGTGTTTAGCATGTACCTTATTTGTACACAGTATCGTTTGGCAATTTGTTGCAGAAATTCGCACAACGCAACAATGTCTCCAAGTTTTTCAGCTGTACATCGAAAATCAGAGAAAGAAAATTTAAATTTCTTAAATATTGTACTAATGCACTTAAAGGCAGTTATCCTCATTTTTAACCCCCCCTCTGCTGCAAACACCATTTCCATAAGTCTTCTATAATCCTAAATCTCCCCCGAAAATTATCTCTCGCAATTCGCTTAAAATTTAAAGTGTACTTTATACTTAGTTACAAGTATACCCGTTTTTATGACATTAAGCAGCTCCACTTCACACATCAGACATTTGCTACATTTTCGGCAAAAAAACAACATCACAATTATGTCTGCAAAATGAAATAAAAAATTCGCAATGCTCTATAGAGCAAAAAATAGCGAACAAGGGCCATCCTTTATAACCATAAGTACGGCTTAAACACTCAATTAAGAAAGTTTTAAGTTTTGTGTGTGTGTATGTTAGTGTGTTTGTGTGTTAATTATATTTAACAAAAATTCATCAACATTTTTACTGTGTCAGTGTCAGCAATAGCAGCCACCAACCAGCAACAGCACCAGTCTGGGATTATGCGAGCAGGCATCAGCAACAGCATCAAGATTCATTCACACCCATTTGTTTGGAGTCTTTATGTTCATGTTCATGGCAGCAGCTCCCACACATAAATAGTAAAGTTCATGGTTGGCGGCAGATTCCATTGCTGTGTGAATAGTTGATAAGGCTAGAGTAGGGAAAAAGGGACAGGATGGAATAATTTAATTTAAGAAAACAAATATATATGAACATTTAAAATGAAAAACAAAAAATGAAACTCTATGAAATTATTATAAAAAACTATAATATTTTTGATTTCAACGGTTCTACTGTGTCCCTTCTTTTAACTGCATCTCCTATAACAACACACTCATTGCACTCTTTTTGGTAAACTCTTCAAGATTTGCATTTCAGTTGGAGCTTCGAGTTTATTTCGCATTCGTTGTTTATAAATTTGCAACCAGCAAAAACAAACAGTCGACTAAAAGAATCTGTTAAAATAACAAAAAGAGTTAGGAATAGTAAAAACCCAAAGCAATAAGAATAACAACAATAACAACAACAAACAAAATAAACTACTCTAAGATTAACAAGGATGCCTGTGGACGTTGTGCGACAAGAGAACTGGGTGATGCCGCATGATGGACGCCAACATAGAAATTAATGTTGACACAAACCGGGAGAGACCAACAACAATACAAAAAAAAAAAAACAACGTAAATTGCATAGCACAATGATCAAATAACACATGTGCAATTTGTCACCTAACACTACAACGACATTGCTTCAAATTTGTCTAACAACCAGAGAAGAGTAATTGAATACTCGTGTATATAATAAGAAATTGAATATGTTTAGAAAGTGTCAGAATTTAATTATCGTTGTAGAGGAATAAGAAATGACATTAAAATATCAGAATAACAAAATATAAAAATATCAACAATATAAAAATATTAATATATCAACAATATAAAAATATTAATATCAACAATATAAAAATATTAATATATAAAATTATAAAAATATAAAAATATAAAAATATAAAAATATAAAAATATAAAAATATAAAAATATTAAAATATAAAAATATAAAAATATAAAAATATAAAAATATAAAAATATAAAAATATAAAAATATAAAAATATAAAAATATAAATATATAAATATATAAAAATATAAAAATATAAAAATATAAAAATATAAAAATATAAAAATATAAAAATATAAAAATATAAAAATATAAAAATATAAAAATATAAAAATATAAAAATATAAAAATATAAAAATATAAAAATATAAAAATATAAAAATATAAAAATATAAAAATATAAAAATATAAAAATATAAAAATATAAAAATATAAATATATAAATATATAAAAATATAAAAAAATAAAAATATAAAAATATAAAAATATAAAAATATAAAAATATAAAAATATAAAAATATAAAAATATAAAAATATAAAAATATAAAATATAAAAATATAAAAATATAAAAATATAAAAATATAAAAATATAAAAATATAAAAATATAAAAATATAAAAATATAAAAATATAAAAATATAAAATATAAAAATATAAAAATATAAAAATATAAAAATATAAAAATATAAAAATATAAAAATATAAAAATATAAAAATATAAAATATAAAATATAAAAATATAAAATATAAAATATAAAAATATAAAAATATAAAAATATTAAAATATAAAAATATAAAATATAAAAATATAAAAATATAAAATATAAAATATAAAAATATAAAAATATAAAAATATAAAAATATAAAATATAAAAATATAAAAATATAAAAATATAAAAATATAAAAATATAAAAATATAAAAATATAAAAATATAAAAATATAAAAATATAAAAATATAAAAATATAAAAATATAAAAATATAAAAATATAAAAATATAAAAATATAAAAATATAAAAATATAAAAATATAAAAATATAAAAATATAAAAATATAAAAATATAAAAATATAAAAATATAAAAATATAAAAATATAAAATATAAAAATATAAAATATAAAAATATAAAAATATAAAAATATAAAAATATAAAAATATAAAAATATAAAAATATAAAAATATAAAAATATAAAAATATAAAAATATAAAAATATAAAAATATAAAAATATAAAAATATAAAAATATAAAAATATAAAAATATAAAAATATAAATATAAAATATAAAAATATAAAATATAAAAATATAAAAATATAAAATATAAAAATATAAAAATATAAAAATATAAAAATATAAAAATATAAAAATATAAAAATATAAAAATATAAAAATATAAAAATATAAAAATATAAAAATATAAAAATATAAAAATATAAAAATATAAAAATATAAAAATATAAAAATATAAAAATATAAAAATATAAAAATATAAAAATATAAAAATATAAAAATATAAAAATATAAAAATATAAAAATATAAAAATATAAAAATATAAAATATAAAAATATAAAAATATAAAAATATAAAAATATAAAATATAAAAATATAAAAATATAAAAATATAAAATATAAAAATATAAAAATATAAAAATATAAAAATATAAAAATATAAAATATAAAAATATAAAAATATAAAAATATAAAAATATAAAATATAAAAATATAAAAATATAAAAATATAAAAATATAAAAATATAAAAATATAAAAATATAAAAATATAAAAATATAAAAATATAAAAATATAAAAATATAAAAATATAAAAATATAAAAATATAAAAATATAAAAATATAAAAATATAAAAATATAAAAATATAAAAATATAAAAATATAAAAATATAAAAATATAAAAATATAAAAATATAAAAATATAAAAATATAAAAATATAAAAATATAAAAATATAAAAATATAAAAATATAAAAATATAAAAATATAAAAATATAAAAATATAAAAATATAAAAATATAAAAATATAAAAATATAAAAATATAAAAATATAAAAATATAAAAATATAAAAATATAAAAATATAAAAATATAAAAATATAAAAATATAAAAATATAAAAATATAAAAATATAAAAATATAAAAATATAAAAATATAAAAATATAAAAATATAAAAATATAAAAATATAAAAATATAAAAATATAAAATATAAAAATATAAAAATATAAAAATATAAAAATATAAAAATATAAAAATATAAAAATATAAAAATATAAAAATATAAAAATATAAAAATATAAAAATATAAAAATATAAAAATATAAAAATATAAAAATATAAAAATATAAAAATATAAAAATATAAAAATATAAAAATATAAAAATATAAAAATATAAAAATATAAAAATATAAAAATATAAAAATATAAAAATATAAAAATATAAAAATATAAAAATATAAAAATATAAAAATATAAAAATATAAAAATATAAAAATATAAAAATATAAAAATATAAAAATATAAAAATATAAAAATATAAAAATATAAAAATATAAAAATATAAAAATATAAAAATATAAAATATAAAATATAAAAATATAAAAATATAAAAATATAAAAATATAAAAATATAAAAATATAAAAATATAAAAATATAAAAATATAAAAATATAAAAATATAAAAATATAAAAATATAAAAATATAAAAATATAAAAATATAAAAATATAAAAATATAAAAATATAAAAAATATAAAAATATAAAAATATAAAAATATAAAAATATAAAAATATAAAAATATAAAAATATAAAATATAAAAATATAAAAATATAAAAATATAAAAATATAAAAATATAAAAATATAAAAATATAAAAATATAAAAATATAAAAATATAAAAATATAAAAATATAAAAATATAAAAATATAAAAATATAAAATATAAAAATATAAAAATATAAAAATATAAAAATATAAAAATATAAAAATATAAAAATATAAAAATATAAAAATATAAAAATATAAAAATATAAAAATATAAAAATATAAAAATATAAAAATATAAAAATATAAAAATATAAAAATATAAAAATATAAAAATATAAAAATATAAAAATATAAAAATATAAAAATATAAAAATATAAAAATATAAAAATATAAAAATATAAAAATATAAAAATATAAAAATATAAAAATATAAAAATATAAAAATATAAAAATATAAAAATATAAAAATATAAAATATAAAAATATAAAAATATAAAAATATAAAAATATAAAAATATAAAAATATAAAAATATAAAAATATAAAAATATAAAAATATAAAAATATAAAAATATAAAAATATAAAAATATAAAAATATAAAAATATAAAAATATAAAAATATAAAAATATAAAAATATAAAAATATAAAAATATAAAAATATAAAAATATAAAAATATAAAAATATAAAATATAAAAATATAAAAATATAAAAATATAAAAATATAAAAATATAAAAATATAAAAATATAAAAATATAAAAATATAAAAATATAAAAATATAAAAATATAAAAATATAAAAATATAAAATATAAAAATATAAAAATATAAAAATATAAAAATATAAAAATATAAAAATATAAAAATATAAAAATATAAAAATATAAAAATATAAAAATATAAAAATATAAAAATATAAAAATATAAAAATATAAAAATATAAAAATATAAAAATATAAAAATATAAAAATATAAAAATATAAAAATATAAAAATATAAAAATATAAAAATATAAAAATATAAAAATATAAAAATATAAAAATATAAAAATATAAAAATATAAAAATATAAAAATATAAAAATATAAAAATATAAAAATATAAAAATATAAAAATATAAAAATATAAAAATATAAAAATATAAAAATATAAAAATATAAAAATATAAAAATATAAAAATATAAAAATATAAAAATATAAATATAAAAATATAAAAATATAAAAATATAAAAATATAAAAATATAAAAATATAAAAATATAAAAATATAAAAATATAAAAATATAAAAATATAAAAATATAAAAATATAAAAATATAAAAATATAAAAATATAAAAATATAAAAATATAAAAATATAAAAATATAAAAATATAAAAATATAAAAATATAAAAATATAAAAATATAAAAATATAAAAATATAAAAATATAAAAATATAAAAATATAAAAATATAAAAATATAAAAATATAAAAATATAAAAATATAAAAATATAAAAATATAAAAATATAAAAATATAAAAATATAAAAATATAAAATATAAAAATATAAAAATATAAAAATATAAAAATATAAAAATATAAAAATATAAAAATATAAAAATATAAAAATATAAAATATAAAAATATAAAAATATAAAAATATAAAAATATAAAAATATAAAAATATAAAAATATAAAAATATAAAAATATAAAAATATAAAAATATAAAAATATAAAAATATAAAAATATAAAAATATAAAAATATAAAAATATAAAAAATATAAAAATATAAAATATAAAAATATAAAAATATAAAAATATAAAAATATAAAAATATAAAAATATAAAAATATAAAAATATAAAAATATAAAAATATAAAAATATAAAAATATAAAAATATAAAAATATAAAAATATAAAAATATAAAAATATAAAAATATAAAAATATAAAAATATAAAAATATAAAAATATAAAAATATAAAAATATAAAAATATAAAAATATAAAAATATAAAAATATAAAAATATAAAAATATAAAAATATAAAAATATAAAAATATAAAAATATAAAAATATAAAAATATAAAAATATAAAAATATAAAAATATAAAATATAAAAATATAAAAATATAAAAATATAAAAATATAAAAATATAAAAATATAAAAATATAAAAATATAAAAATATAAAAATATAAAAATATAAAAATATAAAAATATAAAAATATAAAATATAAAAATATAAAAATATAAAAATATAAAAATATTAAAATATTAAAATATTAAAATATTAAAATATAAAAATATAAAAATATAAAAATATAAAAATATAAAAATATAAAAATATAAAAATATAAAAATATAAAAATATAAAAATATAAAAATATAAAATATTAAAATATTAAAATATAAAAATATAAAAATATAAAAATATAAAAATATAAAAATATAAAAATATAAAAATATAAAAATATAAAAATATAAAAATATAAAAATATAAAAATATAAAAATATAAAAATATAAAAATATAAAAATATAAAAATATAAAAATATAAAAATATAAAAATATAAAAATATAAAAATATAAAAATATAAAAATATAAAAATATAAAAATATAAAAATATAAAAATATAAAAATATAAAAATATAAAAATATAAAAATATAAAAATATAAAAATATAAAAATATAAATATATACCTATATATTTTTAAGTCCTGTTGATTCGAATCTTATCAAATACTTAGATTGACATCTGAGTCATCGAAGTAATATAAAAATGAGGGCTTGCAAACTAATCAGAGAGATTGTTTTTCACTTATGTGTGTAATTGGGCGTGATCGGATTATAGGGTGGGACATCGGCAATACTTGCTGGTCACAGCAAATATCTGGTGTAATATAAAAGTGAGACCTCTTAAATTATGTGTGAGTTATCTATTGTCTAATACGTGAAAGTTAAAATATTTGACTGGTCAGATTGATGAGCCTAGCACCACCTATATTGAAAAAATATTTTAAATCAGATATCTGGATAAGTTTAACAGTGAGAGTCCTTAACTTTGTAAAGGGTTGTCCTTTTGCGGTTTCAAAAGTAATGTTAAATAAAACTCATATAAATCTATGACATGTTATAAAATTTTCTCAATTCGGTCTAACTTCTTCAAAGGTGTCCATAGAGGAGTCCAATATATGACCGATCCTCAATATTTGTCAAACCCTTACAGTTCTCAGAACATATCTACTCTCTACCTTCTACCCTTTGTGCCTCCTACAAATTCGTCGCTCCTAACAAATGAAATGGGCTCCCATACAAAAATAAAATTTCAACTGCCTTAAAGGTGGTTCTGGAGGAGTCAAGTGTATGACCGACCAACAATATTTTTGCAACCCTAACAGTTTCTCAGAACATATCTACCCTCTATTTCCAACTTATAAAGAGGTCCCTATACAATTTTTTGGTATTTGATGTATTTATACCATCACCCTTAGGGATGATATACCCTCATCATTTGATACGACCCAAAAGTGTAACACATAGAAGGAGTCGCTTCAGACCCTAGGTTTCTTAGAACCAAATTCGATTCATGGCTTTTTAAGTCATTTGAGCCATGTCCGTCTGTCTGTCTGTCCGGCTGGTTCGCACGATAACTTTCGAAAGACGCAACCAAATGTCTTGAAATTTTGCACGAGTTAATATTTCCCCAAAACTACTTACGGTATTGCAAATGAGCTACATGGCTCCGCCCCTTCAGGTACCTCTCATACAAATACATCATTCCGCCCACTTTAGAAATCGAGTTATAATATCAATACACCCAACAGGATCGTACCAAAATTTTGTACTTAGTAAAGCTATTACAGGATAAAGTTTTGGAAAAATGTTGGAAGTCTAGCCACGCCCCTTCTGGTACCTCCCATACAAATTCACCTTTCCGCCCACTTTAGATATGCAGTAATAATATCAATAAATCCATCGCGCTCGTACCCTAATTCTTAATTTAGTAAAGCTATAGCAGGATACAGTTTTTGAGAAAAAAACTGAAGTCTACCAACGCCTCATCTGGTACCTCCGACACACATCTGGTACCGCCCACTTTAGAAATCGATTAATATTAGTATTAGAACTACCGCGATCATGACCAAATTCTGTATTTAGTAAAGTTTAAGCAGGATAAAGTTTTGGAGAAAAAATTTGGAAGTCTAGACACGCCTCTTCTGGTACCTCCCATACAAATGTACCTTTCCGCCCACTTTAGAGATGGAATAATAATATCAATACACTTGACACGATCGTGCCTAATTTCTGTATTTAGTAAAGCTATAACAGGATAAAGTTTTGGAGAAAAGATCTGGATGTCTAGACACGCCCCTTCTGGTACCTCCCATACAAATGTACCGCGCCGACCACTTTAGAGATGGAGTAATAATATCAATATTCTCGACACAATCATGCCCCAATTCTGTATTTTATTAAGTTATAACAGGATAAAGTTTTGGAGAAAAAATTGGAAGTCTAGCGGCGCCCCTTATGCGGCGCCCACTTTCCGCCCACTTCAGAGATGGAGTAATAATATCAATACATCCAACGCTATCGTGCCCAAACTCTGTATTTAGTAAAGCTATAACAGGATAACGTTTTGAAGGATAAACCTAGAAGTCTAGACACGCCCCTTCTAGTACCTCCCATACAAATTTACCACTCCACCCACTTTAGAAATCGAGTAATAATATCAATATAATAGCAATTTTTTTTATTTTACTGAGGGTGATGGTATATGTAAGTCGGGTCGCCCGACTGAAACTTTCTTACTGGTTTTGTTTTGAAATCAGCATCTCATGCTTTCATTGTGTCTCCTAGAAGGGTAAAATGTATGACCGACCCCCAATTATTCGAATCGGAATGTCATCTCCATTTATCCTCGTCACCCACCGACAAAATCGAGGTGGGTTGTCGAGACCAACTTTCATGCCGTGCAGTGTTCTCAGAGACCGACAACTTTCTACGACCTCCCTACTTTTAATTTTTTATCTGCCCATAAATAGTATGGATCCTATGTCTGCATAAGTAAAAATCTCATGTTATCATTTTTATTTCAGTATTTAGGTCGTTGAGTAACACATTACCAAAGCTCCTGTTATCCATCTATAGCATCATTCTGGCTAATGTAATATCACCCTCAGTCAAGTTTGTCCGCCAGTTATAATCACCTTTTTATCATATACATATTTGTTAACTCACAGCATTTATACCTTATCTTATACATATCTCACCAAATGTATTAAAAAGTTTGCAACAAAGTTAAAATTAAATCTTTCAAAAAATAAAAAATATATACAAAAATAACAAATGACGACTCCTCTACAGCGACAGCTAATAACTTAACTAAGATAAAAAGAAAATCCCAAGACACATTCCCTTCTTTCACCAGTGGTTTCGTAACGAGTGTAAAGAAATTAACCAAATGTTCCTACAAATGAAAATCATATATTATAATATGAATTAATACGTATGTACATTGTATATATGTCATAGCATTTTCAAAAGAATAAATAATAAAAAATACTTTTATATACACATTCATATATCCACTCTATACCAAATTTTATAATTAACTCAACATTAATAACTTTTATGCCGCCAGACATGTTACACTTTGTCAACGCTCTTTTGTGTGTGTGGGGGAGCGGAGACATCATGGTTAGATGTTGGTCTCCCTCAACAAAAGGTAAATCCCTGAAATTTATTTGGGTATTTTTTGGTATTAAGTTTATTGCCACAATAAGTACGGAAGTTATGTGTAAGCGTGGCGCGCAGTCTATTTGTGTATATTGGTATTGACAGATTCATGTAAATTTGTTTAAGAACTTAATGCACAATATACCAAAGAGGGCCTAGAGTGCGTATGAGCAACGCCAAGCACATGTAGGGGATTGCAATTGAATAATACGTATACGCTATAATAACAGCGTTATACAGTGATTCGTTACATAGAAGTACATAAGTAGGAAGAAATTAATATGTAGAACAATTTGAATTTTTTAATCTGTAGATTAATAAGAAGATATATTTTGTTAGTCAATGTAATGAATCTAAGAAAATATACATTATTGGTATGCGAGCAAAATACAAAACTAAAAATAAATAATTAAAAATTAAAAATCAAAATTAAAAATCAAAAATTAAAAATTTAAAATTTAAAATTTAAAATTTAAAATTTAAAATTTAAAATTTAAAATTTAAAATTTAAAATTTAAAATTTAAAATTTAAAATTTAAAATTTAAAATTTAAAATTTAAAATTTAAAATTTAAAATTTAAAATTTAAAATTTAAAATTTAAAATTTAAATTTAAAATTTAAAATTAAAAATTAAAAATTAAAAAATTAAAAATTAAAAATTAAAAATTAAAAATTAAAAATTAAAAATTAAAAATTAAAAATTAAAAATTAAAAATTAAAAATTAAAAATTAAAAATTAAAATTAAAAATTAAAAATTAAAAATTAAAAATTAAAAATTAAAAATTAAAAATTAAAAATTAAAAATTAAAAATTAAAAATTAAAAATTAAAAATTAAAAATTAAAAATTAAAAATTAAAAATTAAAAATTAAAAATTAAAATTAAAAATTAAAAATTAAAAATTAAAAATTAAAAATTAAAAATTAAAAATTAAAAATTAAAAATTAAAAATTAAAAATTAAAAATTAAAAATTAAAATTAAAAATTAAAAATTAAAAATTAAAAATTAAAAATTAAAAATTAAAAATTAAAAATTAAAAATTAAAAATTAAAAATTAAAAATTAAATATTAAAAATTAAAAATTAAAAATTAAAATTAAAAATTAAAAATTAAAAATTAAAAATTAAAAATTAAAAATTAAAAATTAAAAATTAAAAATTAAAAATTAAAAATTAAAAATTAAAAATTAAAAATTAAAATTAAAAATTAAAAATTAAAAATTAAAAATTAAAAATTAAAAATTAAAAATTAAAAATTAAAAATTAAAAATTAAAAATTAAAAATTAAAAATTAAAAATTAAAAATTAAAAATTAAAAATTAAAAATTAAAAATTAAAAATTAAAAATTAAAAATTAAAAATTAAAAATTAAAAATTAAAAATTAAAAATTAAAAATTAAAAATTAAAATTAAAAATTAAAAATTAAAAATTAAAAATTAAAAATTAAAAATTAAAAATTAAAAATTAAAAATTAAAAATTAAAAATTAAAAATTAAAATTAAAAATTAAAAATTAAAAATTAAAAATTAAAAATTAAAAATTAAAAATTAAAATTAAAAATTAAAAATTAAAAATTAAAAATTAAAAATTAAAAATTAAAAATTAAAAATTAAAAATTAAAAATTAAAAATTAAAAATTAAAAATTAAAAATTAAAAATTAAAAATTAAAAATTAAAAATTAAAAATTAAAAATTAAAAATTAAAAATTAAAAATTAAAAATTAAAAATTAAAAATTAAAAATTAAAAATTAAAAATTAAAAATTAAAAATTAAAAATTAAAAATTAAAAATTAAAAATTAAAAATTAAAATTAAAAATTAAAAATTAAAATTAAAAATTAAAATTAAAAATTAAAATTAAAATTAAAAATTAAAAATTAAAAATTAAAAATTAAAAATTAAAAATTAAAAATTAAAAATTAAAAATTAAAAATTAAAAATTAAAAATTAAAAATTAAAAATTAAAAATTAAAAATTAAAAATTAAAAATTAAAAATTAAAAATTAAAAATTAAAAATTAAAAATTAAAAATTAAAATTAAAAATTAAAAATTAAAAATTAAAATTAAAAATTAAAAATTAAAAATTAAAAATTAAAAATTAAAAATTAAAAATTAAAAATTAAAAATTAAAAATTAAAAATTAAAAATTAAAAATTAAAAATTAAAAATTAAAAATTAAAAATTAAAAATTAAAAATTAAAAATTAAAAATTAAAAATTAAAAATTAAAAATTAAAAATTAAAAATTAAAAATTAAAAATTAAAAATTAAAAATTAAAATTAAAAATTAAAAATTAAAAATTAAAAATTAAAAATTAAAAATTAAAAATTAAAAATTAAAAATTAAAAAGTAAAAATTAAAAAATAAAAATTTCAAATTTCAAATTAAAAAAAAATTTAAATTTTAAAATTAAAAACTAAAACCTAAGAACCAAAAATTAAAGGTGTTTGTGAAACACATTATTTTAGAAAGCTTTATTCTAAATATGATGTCTACTTCCAATGTGTTGCAGACAGTTGTTAATTATTTGGCACACCTACCTGTTTATCTTGCTGACAACAACAACGAAATCACTTTATAAAATGTAAAAGCGCGTTTATTGAAATTGAAAATTTGCATTACTATCAAAGTCATACATTTAAAACACCCACTGTCAAGTTGACATATTCTTTTACCCTCTTTAAAGACACAACAGCTGTTGTTGTTCCATCAGTACCATTCGTTTTATGACCCTATATTGCAGTGTCTCCCCGCTTACCCGCTTAGAGTTAAGATTTGCATTGAATCTCCATTGAGATATTGTTTGAATATGATGATGATGAATTTTATTGTTTTCACGCATCGTTGCCTAAGCGACACCGATTACTTTGCTTCGTCTTTTATTACCAAATATGTCAACACAATATTTGCATCTTCTGTCTGTGTGACTGTCTGCCTAAAAGACATTTCAACGTAAACCGGATGTCATTGCTTTTCTTTTAAGTGTCAATATGCTTAAAAGAGCGAGGTAACACCAAGCAAACAGATTTTTAGGAAATGGAGCAGAACATCTTTGACACTTAGCGACAAAAAAGCTGTTTGTTCTTCGGGTTCAATTATAATATGATTTGTTTTGCAGGTGACAAGTTGACTTACTATGGCATTCAAAAAAACAATACTTGTTTATATGACTTTTGGTAGTAGCAGTAGCGAAGCACTACTTGTGGCATAGTGTAATCAACTGCTCTTTAATCTAAATATATGCAAATGAGTATATTTAGACATGTGAACCTTTGAGGTAACAAAATGTATAATGTTGAAAAGTTTGTGCGTTTTACCGACTGGGTTTTCAGTCGTATTCATGATCTATTTCTTGGTAGCAAATATATTTTATAACTAATGGAGTGAATTTTTAAGAATTTATAAATTTCAAACAAAATCCATCCTATTCATTTTATTCGTAAAATTATATTTAATTTAATTTCTAAAACGTATTTCACTATATATGATAAATATTTTATAATGAATCTGGTTTTTAACTCATAAATACCACTTAACTAAAAATTCTTTCTAGTCAACTGCTCTTCATATGTGTAACATAATCGCTATGACTTTTTAATGGCAGCGCTTTTAATATACAATAACAATAAAAAAAGATTTGCAATCGATTCAAGGTAACTCCCACTTGACGCAGAACTAAACAAAAAACACATTAAATATGTACGAGGTGTTTTGACAGAAAATTTCATTGAATTTAAATTGTTTGCCTCGCACACACACACATACACACACAAAGTTTCCAAGGGCCTTCCCTATTTCCACCTATGTATACGGTGACGATTACTCCCACTACGAATGTCTACTTCAAACGCAATTGCAAATACTCGTCGAAAAATGCTGATGAAAAAGAAAGCAATAACACTTGTTTAGCTGATAAAGATTTATATTATAAGATTAGGAACAAAGGAAATTGCAATCACAAAATTTAATGTAATTTACATGTTTTACTTTTATATATGACTGACAGTCGCATGCAAATACAGATAAACACGCACCGACTTGAACACAAACAATCATTCATACGAATATGAGCTGCACACACAGAGACAGGGAGATATAGCCAGACGTTCGTTTTAGTTAAAATGACAAAATGACACCAATACATATTTGATTTCCCTGGATAACAGGATTCTTATCCTTAGGGAGTAAATTCATTTTAAATAGCAATGAAATACTTGAACATTTGCACGAAGGAGGGTATTTTGAGTGGAGGTAAGTAAAAATAAATATTTATATTGTAAACATTTTGTATAAGTATAAGTAAACATTTTGTATAAGACTTACTAGAAGGATCTTACTGATGAGGTGATATACACCGAGACTAGATAGTTTAATGGTGCCACTGTACAGAGATTACATTTAAGACTGACGAGGTATTTCTGTGCAAAATTTTGAAAAATTTAAAGCGAAAATTAATCATCATCATAAACTTTGTATAACAAAAGTAACATTTCCATCCCTGATGGAAACTAAAGAGTGATTCATTCAAAGCATTTTTTTTAATTAAAAAAAAAACACTTAAAATGGAATTGTATAACGGAATTTATAACGGAATATATAGCTGTATAACGGATAATTTCATTCAAATGTTGACCGTGACTATAAAGTAGATTTTGTATTTGGAAAGTCTACATTTCGACCACGGAGCCCAGTTGAAAATGATAATGGTTTCATTTTAATTTGGGTAACTGTATTAATTTTACATTGTCGATTCGGTAAAGAAAAATTATTTAGACATTTCTTATCATCCACTACTCATACACCTTGGCGTATACATACTATAATTATGATATCTGCAAAATTGGTCATACGCACCGTAGTATAGTAATGCAGTTCCATATAGGAATAAAAAAAAAACTTATTTTCCCTTTACACCCCATGAATGAATTATGGGATAGCTTCTCGCGTTGTTGTGAATTAACACGCTTTCTATCTTTATATTCACAACTAACGGCACCTACTTGTTTATCGACGAGTGCGAACGTCACTGTTTGAGAAGCATTTACTAGACATGGCTTGCAATGTAAGAAAAATGGATCTCCCGCATGGTAGTCGCGTGTTCCAACCACTATGCCACGGTTGGTCCCATGTAGATATAGAGAAATATAATTCATTGTTTCTCGTTGCCAGGCTTGTTTTTAACTCTATAAACCAAAAGTTATGAAATATTTAATTATTTTTGTTAGATTAAAAACAAGAATCAACTGTATGCCTATGAAGAAATACAGAAAAACAGATTGTCACCGAAATTTTGTAATTTTGCATTGATCGAACTTTGCATGATAGCTAGAAAACAATACTATCATGCGGTTGACATAGGTTCGCGAACTGTCACTACGGTTTCCAAAAGTTAACGTTCGGATTCATAGTTATATTGTATCTTATATACATATATACGTTAGGATGGCAGCGAAAATGCAACTTTGAATTTTTTGGTAATGTTCGAGCGTAAGCTGTGTAAAATAGCTATGGTCAAAATATGAGCATAATCGGACAACTATCGGCCGTTCCCCAAAGTGGTCAAAGGTCAAATCTATATAAATGAAAATGAGTTGGACCCTATTAAGCAATCTGGAGATTCGTTTCTCCAATGCATTTGCTAGAAAAATTCGTGATTCAACTAAAAAGTGCGGGATCGGCAGTGGGCGTGTTATAAAACTTGAATATTTAAAGAGGTGTATCTCTTTGAGAGATATAAATAGGATATTTGGTGTGTGTTGTTGGTACAGGATGTTTTACAGACAGGGTGGAAGTGGGCTGTGCCACGCCCCATTTTAAAGAAACCGTTATAACATCCATAATAATAGTGTGATTGTTCTAAAAATTTCACAGTAAAGTCGTGATATAACCAGGCCCACACCCATCTATATTTGACTATTACATATTTACGAGATAAAATACAATTCCTTGATTGAACATTGCTCAAAAATGTATGGGATTTACTAAAAACATGACTCTTGACCTCTTTGTGGCATCGGAAATAGTTGTCAGATCTAACTCAAATTCCCGTCATGTATTACTTACATCAAATGGCACAATATTTCGGTCAAACACATTTGTACAAAAGAATATCCTTCGGACCTTGCTTGATCTTGGTGAAGGGTATACAAATAATCAAACAATTATTAAATTACCCTTTGTTATGATTGATAGAACATTCATCTTTTTTAAGAACATTGCCTTCTATCAAAGGTGTTAAGTTTTTTTCTGTAATTCCGTAAGGGGGAACTTTTCCGAGTTGAAAAAAAAACAGATATATTCGTCGTTAGTATGGTGGACTGCAATTTGCTCCTTGGCTTATTTCAATGTCCTTGAAAACATATTCATAATCGAAGATTTTCATTGTGAGTAACATGTAAACCATAAATTTACAAACTTTCACCCTACTTTGTCAAAAACAATGTAAATTAGTCATTTGTATGACGAACTAGAGTTTTTTTTTTATTTCAATAAACTTAGCTCTTTTTAATGTCCTTGAAGTTTTTTTGTTGTAATTTTATATTGTAATCGCAAGTGCCAAGTGATTAGATATTCATTCGAATTGAAAGGTTTACTCTATGAAAGGATGAAACTTTTCGTGACTTTAAACAAATATCGTGTCTTATAGTGTTTTTTAGACTTTAGTCTTTAGTTTATGCAAGGATCTAGCTCCTTTCAATATCTTTGACAAATTTTAATTTTATTTAAGATTAACGTCGCAATTAACATTCTTAAAGATGACAGTGTGAACTAATACCAATATGTACAAAAATTTATATATATCATTTATATGCGCCGCATCACTATTTCAAGGACCTTGTCGCCTTTTAATAACCTGTATATTTTTCACAAAAAAATTAAGAAAATTTTCCTAATTTTTCACCAAAGTTTCAAATTTGCAATGTTTCTCATAGTTTTAGATTGCCATTGTATGTAACATACTTAAATATAAAAGAGTTAAACATTTGCTAAATCAATGAAATATATTTTTGTTTGCAGATTAAACTTTACTTTTTTGCTACGTCAAGGACCTTGCTCAGTTTCAGTGACCTTAATAATTTATTCACAGTTTGCAGATAGAAAGTGACGTTCGCACTAGTCGATAAACAAGTAGGTGCCGTTAGTTGTGAATCTAAAAATAGAAAGCGTGTTAATTCACAACAACGCGAGAGAAGCTATTCCATACCTCATTCATGGGGTGCAAAAGGGAAATTAAGTAAAAATATGCAACATGTATAAAGTTAAAAGTATATAAATTGTTCGAAATTTTAAAACAAATATTATATAATTGTTTGATCCTTTTAGAATATTATTTCAATGTCCTTAACAAAATATTACATTTAAAAAAAATATTCCAATTTTATATTAAACACTAAGTTAGAGGAGCAACTGACTCTTTTTTATACCACTGTGAAATTGGGCCTATATCATAATTATGTGTTATTTTGTTGAGCTTACTTTGCGTTAGTCTTCCTGGAAGAGTAACATATTTTCAGAAATCACAAAAGGGAAAAGCAACTAAGTAAGGTACGTCAAAGGATATAGCAGTAAATCACCCAACCAAAGAAAATCCTGAAATCAACTACTTATTGACCTAACCTTCCAAGGCAATACTTACGATGAACAACAAAATGTTTTCATCAAGACTGATTTGATTCAACATACTTACTGCGAAACTACAACACATTTACATTGTAATCCTCTGCTTCTTAGTATAACGATAGTACCAATCGCCCACCTTTAAATCCCTCTAGCAACAGATTGTCCATTTTAACTACCCCCCCCCCCCCATGCCATAGTCACAAACTAATCTGCATGCCTATACACCCTCTCATTCTTTCTCTCTCTCTCCCCCCTCTCTCCATATTTATCGACTATGGCCCAACATCTTTGACTAATTGTTACTTTAGTGGGTAGGGGAATAGGGGAGCGTTCAAAATGCAATCGAGCATTACAGAAAAAATTTCCACATGATTTAACTGTCGAACAAATGAGAACATGAACAACAAAAGATGCTAAAGTCAAACATGAAAAGTATCACGATTTCGTTAATCACAACAACAAAAGTTAGGAAACGAGTTTCAATGCCAAAAGTAAAAATAAACGAATCGCGAAGGAGTACGAACCATAAGAAAGTACCACAAACCAAAGCAAACTTATGATGAAAAGCAATGAAAGTAATATATACTGGCAACAATGAAAATACAATACATTGTATGCAAAGCAACAAAGTTATTGCGATGATGATGATGATGATGATGATGCTGCAGTCTTACATGTACAACACTTTTCAACGAGAATGAGATTCTGTGAAGGACCTACAGCACATATATACATATCATACAGAGTTTGTTTCCACACATTTCTCTAAAACAATCGTTTATTCAGTTCATTGTTTTTTTTTGATTATTTCTTCACTTTACTTAGTATTTTCATTCAACTGTATTCTCCTGAGTCCATCTTTGTGTCGGCGACTGACTGTGCCACCGTGTTGGTTTTGTGTGTTGTGGGTGGTGTTGAGAGATTCGTATTCGTATTCACTTCTTGACATGATTGAAAAACTAAGTTTTAAACAGTTTTGAGTTACTTGCTTTTGTTTTTTTTTTTTGCCCATCCAATTCTTTTTGCTTTTTGCTGTGAGCATAAATTAAAAAACTTTTTTTACAATTTCATATTCCTTTTGTTGTAGAATAAGAAAATTCAATCCCGCCCCGTTCCTTTCTAAATAAGTAATTTGCAATTTTCTTGCAATCATATGTGTGGCATTGTGTGCAAAAAGTGGTTGTTTGCTTATATTTTCTGTATTTTTTGCTCTTGCTGATGATATTCGTTTGTTTATTAAATTAATTATTGCGCATAACATTTCATTTATGAAATGCAATTAAAAATTTATTCATATTCTAAAGCAATTTAACTTTTTTTCCAAGAAAATGTAAATGCCTTCAATGAGACTTCTTTAAGGTTAAAGGCGTAGGCATGAGGTGATAGCAGAGGTGCTGAAAAAATCTGTATTTGTTGTGGAAATATTTTATAATTTGGAGAAAAAAAATTTATGAAATTGAAACTAAATGATATAATTGGATTTATTTGTACAATTGTAATTTATATGCAGGTACAACAATTAGTGATGAAATTTCACTTAGTTGAACAGAATTTTGCCATATCAATATCTTATCTTTATAGTATTGGTGATTTTTATACCATCACCCTTAGGGATGAGGGTATATATCATTTGATACGACCCAAAAGTGTAACATATAGAAGGAGTGACTTTAGACCCTAGGTTTCTTTGAACCAAATTCGATTCATGACTTTTTAAGTCGTTTGAGCCATGTCTGTCTGTCTGTCTGTCTGTCTGTCTGTCTGTCTGTCTGTCTGTCCGGCTGGTTCGCACGATAACTTTCGAAAGACGCAACCAAATGCTTTGAAATTTTGCACGAGTTATTATTTTCTCAAAACTCAAAACGGTATTGCAAATGGGCTACATGGCCCCGCCCCTTCTGGTACCTCCCATACAAATACATCATCCCGCCCAC
Source organism: Muscina levida (assembly GCA_964034835.1). Classification (NCBI taxonomy): domain Eukaryota; kingdom Metazoa; phylum Arthropoda; class Insecta; order Diptera; family Muscidae; genus Muscina; species Muscina levida. Next base: position 19,403,132 of record OZ035884.1, read on the forward strand.
TTTAGAATTCGAGCAATAATATCAATACACCCTACAGGATCGTCCCCAAATTCTTCATTTAGGAAAGCTAGAACAAGATAAAGTTTTGGAAAAACTGGTTCGCACGATAACTTTCGAAAGACGCAACCAAATGCTTTGAAATTTTGCACGAGTTATTATTTTCTCAAAACTCAAAACGGTATTGCAAATGGGCTACATGGCCCCGCCCCTTCTGGTACCTCCCATACAAATACATCATCCCGCCCACTTTAGAATTCGAGCAATAATATCAATACACCCTACAGGATCGTCCCCAAATTCTTCATTTAGGAAAGCTAGAACAAGATAAAGTTTTGGAAAAAATTTTGAAAGCCTAGCCACGCCCGTTCTGGTACCTCCCATACAAATCTACCTTTCCGCCCAATATAGAGATGGAGAAATAATATCAATAAATTAAACGTACCCAAATTCTATTTTTAGTAAAGCTATAACAGGATAAAGTTTTGGAGAAAAAAATTGGAAGTTCACGCCCCATCTGGTACCTCCCATACACATCTGGTACCGCCCACTTTAGAAATCAATTAATATTATTAAAAGACCTAACGCGATCGTGCCCAAATTCTGTATTTGGTAATGTTTAAGCAGGATAAAGTTTTGGAGAAAAAATCTGGAAGTCTAGACACTCCCCTTCTGGTACCTCCCATACAAATGTACCACTCCGTTCACTTTAGAAATAGGGTAATAATATCAATACACTCGACACGATCGTGCCCAAATTCTGTATTTTGTTATGTTATAACAGGATAAAGTTTTGGAAAAAAAATTGGAAGTCTAGCGACGCCCCTTATGGTATCTCCCATACAAATGTACCTTCCCGCCCACTTTAGGGAAGTACTAATAATATCAGTACACCCAAGGTAATCGTGCCCAAATTCTGTAATTAGTAAAGCTATAACAGGATAAAGTAATGGAGAATAAATCTGGAAGCCTAACCACACCCCTTCTCGTACCTCCCATACAAATATGCCACTCCGCCCACTTTAGAAATCGAGTAATAATATCAATATAATAGAAAATTATTTGTTTTACTGAGGATAAGGCTAAATGTAAGTTGGGTTGCCCGGCTGAAACTTTTTAACTGGTTTTAATTACAAATCGGTTAGTTGCAATAACTCAAGACTTAAACAATATCTTATATTGGGTGATGGTATTTATCAGTCAGTTCAACTGACTGAAATTTCTGTACTGGTTTTATTGTATTGTTGATATACATAATAGTTCATTGAATAATAGAACATTGAACAAGTACAATAGATAGAATATTTTATACATCAAACAGTTAGTAAAAAATGTGCACTACAAATATAGAGCAAATGAAAAAAAAAATTTGCTAATACTAGGAAATTTTTTTTCTAATCTTTGGGGTAGAAACTGCTTTGCATGAGGCAATCATTACAAAATCATGTCGTACGTCAGCGACATCTACAGGACAAATGTAATACTCGCCGTGATCTATACAATGATGTCTCTGTTTTTCGGTTGGGTGGGGGAGGAAAACATTTTTTTTCGAAGTTGGCTAGATGTGGTCTTTAATATTTAACCTCGATTTTTTAAATTTTTTTCGTGACCCAGTCTAAGACAAATGGCACAAGATATCTATATAAATGTATATATCGTTGATGAGGTCTAAAATTCTTCTTTCCAAAACAATTAAGAAATCAAACTCGATTAAGAATTGACTGAGTTATAAGATCATACATAAGTGAGGAAATATACAAAAAAACCGACCGTTTAAGTCGTAAGTCAAGATTTTGAGGTTGTTCATAAACCTTGGTATACAGGGTCATGTTTTACTCGACCAGACCTACGACATGCGCTAGGTCACTCCCCAAGTTCCAAATGACTGTCACATAGTGTTATATTGTAACAAAAAGTACTTTGATTATTCCAACAAGTTATTTTATTGTACCAACAATTATACTTTAATTGCCCCAGCAAATATTTAAGTTGTATCAAAAAGGTCTGTCGTTGTATCACCCAGTTCTCCAAATGACTGTCACATAGTGTTATATTGTATCAAAAAGTACTTTGATTATTCCAACAAGTTATTTCATTGTACCAACAATTATACTTTAATTGCCCCAGCAAATACTTAAGTTGTATCAAAAAGGTCTTTCGTTGTATCACCCAGTTCATTTAGGGTACTTAAAGGCACTTTATTTGTACCAAACAAGTACTTTAATACACAAAAAAGTGTTTTTTTAATCAAGATGTATTTCTGTTATGCGAGAAAGTACTTTTATTATTCCTACAAGAAGCTTCGTTGTCACCAAAAATAAGGTTTTGTATGTGGTCAGAAATTACTTTTATTGTACCAATTGGCACTTTCATTGTACCAAAAAGTACTTTTATTGTACTTTCATTGCACCAAAAAATACTTTTACTGTAACTTTTATTTATTGAAAAGTACTTCTTTTGTACAAAAAGTACTTTGAATGAACTAAAAAGTACTTTTTTATATCAAAACACCAAAAATATGTTTGTTATATCAACAAGTACGTTTTGGGATCAAATCTTACTATCATTGTGCCAAAGAGCACTTTCATTGTACCGAAAAATACTTTTATTGTACCAAAACGTGCATTGATTGTATCGAAAAGTACTTTTATTGTACCAAAAGTACTTGCAATGTACCAAAACCTACTTTTATTATACCAAAACGTTTATTATACCGAAAAGTACCAAAAAAGTACTTTTATCGTACTTTTTATTGCACCAACAAATATTTCATTGTACCAAAAAACGCTGAACCAAAAATTTTACTTTATTGTACGAAAAGTACTTTTTTGTGTCAAAAATAACTTTTGTTGTAACGAAGAGTACTTTTACTTTACTAAAAAGTACTTATATTGTACCAAAAAGTAGTTTTACAGTATCAAAAAGTATATTTATTGTACCAACAAGTAATTCTTGCACCAAATAGAACATCATTTTATTGTACCCAAAACTGCTGTTATTGTATCAAAATGTACTTTTATTATACTTAAAAGTACTTTTATTGCATTCAGAAGTACTTTCATTTTACCAAAAAGTAATTTTTTTAAATGTACTGTTGTACGAAATTGTACTTTTATTGTACCAAAAAGTACTTTCATTACATCAAAAAGTACTTTTATTGTACCAAAGAGTAATTAGATGGTTCAAAAATTACTTTATTTAACCAATAGTTCAGGAAAAGGTGTTTGAATGTACCCAAAAGTACTTTAAATGTGCCAAAAAGTACTTTTAATGTACCAAAAAGTACTATTATTGTACTTTTTTTGTGTCAAAAAATATATTCATTGTAGCAAAAAGTACTTTTATTGTATAAAAAGTACATTTGTTTTAGGGCAATTCCACGTAAAGTAGCCCTAAACTGAACAAAATCAGAAAGCGAAAACTAAGAAAGAAACTTAAAGGATATAAGAAAAATATGAACTATATCTCTCTTTCGAGAGAGAGAGAGAGAGAGAGAGAGAGAGAAATAAGAAATGCTTACAAATGATAATGGCTAAAGAGTAGTTCGATACCTTAATATAAAAAAGTCTCAACTCAAAAAAAAAAAAAACAAAGTATGCAGGAGGAGGAATAAAACGTAATAAAATTGGACAAACTATAACAATAAGGATTTTCTTACTGTAGTTTATATTCAAAACATTACCCCTATTTTTCGTCTTATCAGCACGAGTTTTTAATTTAAGTTGTTTAAGGACGTAATCAACATAAATCAAAAAATAAAAACCTTTTCGAAATAATATGAGTTGCCTTTTTATATTAAGGTAACGAGTTGGAACAATGAAAACAAAAGAGTAGGCAATTGAAAAATGGTGAAAATTCAACTGTAAGCATGTTGAGTACGTCTAAAACTGGTAGTTTGGGGTTTCTCTTAGTTCGTCAAAAAGAATTACTGTTATTAAGCAATTTTTCATAGACGCCCCTCTCAATGTGTGCATTTGCATCTAATATGCAAGGCATTATACCATATCCGAAATATACATAGCTTTAAAAGATCAGATGCAGTCCCTGCGTTTGGTTAATGTACAAATTTACCTAAATTAAAAAAAAAAAACATACTTGCCTGCAGCAATCTGATGTCTGTAGTAGTGTTGCTAGCGAATAAGTACTTAAGTGTTTTATTATTTTCGCATAAGTTAAAATTTACATTTTTTATTTTATTGAAGTCAGTAAAAAGTGTATGTTAAATTTTTTCGAATTTTCATACCAGGTCACACCCGTCACATAAAGAGGTCACACCCGTCTCATTTCCTATAATGATTTTTTGTATTTCAATATTTTTGTTGTATCCAATAGTATTGAAATGTAATTTAAAATTTGAATCACAAAAATATTTTTTGTAATTTTAAAATGTTGTATTAAAAATTTCGGCGACCAACTATAGGGTTTTCCTATATTTTTATTCTTTGACATTTGACAAGTAGAAACTATGCCATTACTATCTTGCGATTTGGTTGTTGAAAATTGGGCTCCACGAAAAGCCACCCAATGAAATAACGCCCAAAGGGAATTATTTTATTTCTCATTTGGGGTTTTCAAATTATGAAATAATATCCAATGAAATAACACCCAACCAATCTGTTTATAATTTATAATTATATAAAAGTAGGCCTTTTACAAGAAAAATTTTAGCCTGTGAATATATTACAATATCTTTTGAATGTTTACAGATATTTCCATTTGTGTTCATATTGACGGATAGAAAATCAACAAAATGCACCGAGCATTTTTTCATTTTAAGAATTCGTACCTTCGTACCATGTTTTATGCCCATTGGGAGTCTCCTTCATATTAATGCCAAATTTTTCACAGATCCGATCAATGTGCTTTGATCCTTGAAATATGAATTCGTTTGTTACAAGTATTGAATATGTCGACCCATTTGTGCTTACAAGAAAATACAACTCGCATTTCTTGTTTTTAAATCGTTCTCAGTTACATGAAATCCCTATTACGACCTTAGAGTCCTTAAGACATTATTCCTTGTTAGCACAAAAATTATCCATTACATATGTGTGTGTGTGTTAAAAAAAAGCTGGCAATTGATAGTTTTACCAGTGATTCTTAATCAATATAGCTATGCTGGCATATATAAACTATGGCAACATAGAATGTCTTAATGGGACTTAAACATTGTAATATTTATTAAGTATAATATCAGCTTAAAGTAGTATTATTCCAACTCGTGTTCCATAATCTGTAGCGTTTATTGTAAATCACAATATCAGCTTTAGTGCAGCTTATGTATTCTGTGACAGTAAGTAAGCAAATTCCCATTTATCAATGTGACAACAACATATCTTGGTTTCGTCCTTTCTCTCACCCTCCACCTCCACACGCACACAATTCATCTTTTGTGCTGTATTTTATGCAAATCGTTGAGTTCATTTAACTGAACAACTTTATTTGCTGTTGTTCATTATTTTGCTTTATTCTTATATTAAATGCAAACTAATAGAATGTATTGTTTTATAATGCATTCTATATATTAATGGTTGTAGCAGAGTACAAAATTTCTTTTCTTGTGACTTATTTTAGTTTTCCACTCAGAATTGTGTGCGAGTGAGAGTGTGAGAGTGTGCCAGGGTTTGTCTCATGTTTTATGCAGCAAAACAAGTTATGAATGCATAAATCATAAATCACAGAAAAATGTATTTTGCATTTTGCACATGTATGCACTATAGATCTTTGAGTACCCTATGTGTGAGCGTAAGATCCTTTCGTATTTATGATGACGCTGTAAGATATGCTACAATTTGTCAGGCTACTTTGTGGGTTATCTTTTGAAAGAAAGTGGTTTTTGGTGGTAGGTCTTCGTTCACTAGCGTCGGCGTAGATAATATTAAATTTATATAAAAGTCAATAAAATATTGATTACGAATACGCTGCCTGTAAAGAGTCATATAAATTAAGCTTACACAGTACAACACATGATTTTGGGACTCAATTCTGAGAACTGCACTTGAAAGTAGCCCCAAGAAAGAAGAAGTTCTGCATCTGTTGTACTCCGTGGCGCATGATTTACGTGGAATATTACTTATGATAATCACACGCCACCATTTAGTATTTATTTTATGTCAACCAAAAGAGCCTTAAACGTGACAAACTCCTCTATACGATACTACTTCTTCTTCGTTACTGGCAGCAACAACAGAAATTCATCTATATCAGTAGCCGCACGAAGAAAAGCATACCAAGCGCTTCGGTCTTTTGCGCTCCGTAGATAGTTCGTCATACCAAGCTTACTTAACAGTTCCGTCACCTGGTCTATCCATCGGAGTTTTGGTCGCCCACTCCAGCGCCGCCCATCGAGTTTATTGCCGAAGACTTTTCGAGCCGGAGCGTTTTCGTCCATTCATACAACGTGTCCAAGCCAGCGCATTCGGTCTACTTGAACGCGCTTGACCACGTCGATGTCTTTGTACAGCTCATACCGCTCATGATTCATTCGACGACGGTACTCGGCGTTCACGATGAGGGGTCCAAATATTTTGGGGAGTATTTTTCTCTCGAAGACTCCCACAATAGATTCATACGCTTGTGTCATTACCCAGAATTCTGCGCTGTAGAGCAAGACAGGTAAGATCAGAGTCTGGTAGAGCTGGATCGTTGTTCTTCGAAAGAGCTCTTTGTCGTTAAATCGCTTGCTTAGCGCATAGTAGCAGCGGTTTGCGATCAATACTCGTCTTTTGATTTCGAGGCTGACATTATTATTTTTGTTTATGGCGGAGCCAAGGTAGACAAAATCATGTACCACTTCAAAGTTGTAGTTGTCATCGTTCACGCAGCGTCCCAGACGAGTGGACTCTTTGTTCGTTAAAAAAATAACTTGGTTTTGTCCTCGTTTATCACCAGACCCACTTCAGCCGACTGCTTTTCAATGCTCGAAAAAGCCGCAGTAACATCTCGCAATCCACGTCCAATAATATCTATACCATCAGCATACGCGAGCAACATGTAGCTTTTGTTAAATGTGGTGCCATTCCTGTTTACTGCTGCTTTCCGCATGATCATCTCCATTACGATGTTAAAAAGATCGCAGGACAGACTATCGCCTTGTCTAAAGCCTCGCTTGGTAGAAAATGGCTCTTACAGATTTTTTTTTGTCAATTTTCACTGAAGACTTCCTGTCAGTCAGTGTCATCCCGCAGTGTCGAATTAGCTTTGCGGGGATGCCAATCTCAGCCGTAGCATCCAACAATTTCTGTCGTATCGGACTGTCAAATGCAGCTTTGTAATCGATGAACAGATGGTAGGTATCGATCTGTCGTAGCGTAGACCTTGTATAAAAAAAAAAATAATTTCCCCATGAATGAGGTATGGTATAGCTTCTCGCATTGTTGTGAATTAACACGCTTTCTGTTTTTTAGATTCACAACTAACGGCACCTACTTGTTTATCGACGAATGCGAACGTGACCGTTTGAGAAGCTCTTACTAGACACGACGATTGAATCGACGCTTAATACTGCGAAGTTGCTGTCAACAACATTCGAGGCGAGCCGACAATGAAAGAAAAATTTTTTTTTTTCTTTTTAAGACTGGAATCCAGGTTTGAACCTGCGATCTCCCGCATGGTTCTAACCACTTTGCCACGGCCGGTCCCCGGACCTTGTATGCGATGGGTAAAAGGCTAATCCCGCGATAGTTGGTACACACACTAGGATCGCCTTTCTTAAGCACGGGACATAGGACACTCAGATTCCAATGATCGGGCATGCACTCCCTGAGCCAAATCGTGTTTATGAGCTGGTGCATGCATGTTACCAGGTCATCGCCGCCGGCTTTAAAAAGCTCTGCTCATCGGCTCCCGCAGCTTTATTTTTTTTAAGCCGCGCAATTGCCGTGCTGATTTCGTTTTGTCTTGGTGGTGGACAGTCGACTCCATCGTCGATGATTGGTGCGATTTCGTCACTTCTGCTGCCTTCAGAAACGAGAAGAGTTTGAAAGTGTTCCCTCACTATTTGCAGCACACTCTGAGTATCCGGGACCAGATTTCCGTCTCTGTCCTTACAGATGGGGATCCCTGTTCCAAAACCTTTACTTTTTACATTTTGGTAGAACTTTCGGGCCTCACCTCTATCCCTGTAGGTTTCGATATCCTGGCTCTCTCTTTTCTTCCACAGAAGCTTTTTCCATCTGAACAGGCGTTTCATCTCCCTCTTTTTCTCTCATCCTTTCACTATACGATACTTACTAACTTCAAATCGATATTAAATTATTGTGGCATGTAACTTGACAAAACGAATGATGCAGAACTTCTTCTTTTCGAGGCTACGTTCACGTGCAGTTCTTAGAATTGAGTCCCAAATCAATGTGTTGAAAAATTGTGTACTGTGTTATTTAAATGTTTGAGTGAAATAAATTTTATGTACAAAATACATATTCATCATATCGGCAAGTCTTCTTGTTAACAGTTCTCAATGCCGCTTATAGCGTAGTCGCAAATGGATACCATTAATTAGCCTTCTTACTTGTTGTATGACGCTCATTTGTTTTTGTCAGCGCTCTAGCAAAGTACACCAGCGTTTTGTACTTTGTTTTGCCCTCGGTTGGTTAAGAACTACACGCTAAATAAACTCTAACATCAGCACAACTACTTTACTTAACAAATGACACCACATGAATCTCCACATGCGACATTATCATGGCATATTCTAGCTGAAAGTAAAAGGATATGCTGCAATTTGGGGTAGGATTTATGAAGTGTTAAGGAATATGTAAATTTTTGCAAAAGTTGACAAAGTTCTCTAAGTACACAATAGCGTGAAGGTGTGAAGTTGTTAATGAGTTATGCGATACAAAAAGTGAAGTTTAAGAAAAAGGACACAATAAAAATGTACGGTATATAAAAGGACTAAAAGTATGTTTTTCTACAATTACCCTATTATTTGGACGACAAAAGTATTTTTTGCAAAAATAAATATATTATTACATATTCAATTAAACATCTAAATATTTATTGTCACTTACTTATTTATTAAACTAATATATTTATTTAGTTACTTACCCTTATTCAGTTACTCAACAATTCTTCTTTACACTATATTTCACCCTTAGACATCTCTCTATGACCACTTTTCCGTCACATCTATCAATATTTTCTTTTTGGCTGATTGCAATTACCTCTAGCTATTCTGTTCTTCTATCTAAAAAAATGCCCACTATTCAATTCTACATCAAGTCTAGACATTTTCTATTTGATAAACCAGTTGTTGCTGCTAAAACCAATAACACAATTCATTCTATTTTCCAACACAAATATGGGTTAAGTTTCCCTTGTTTGGACATACATTCAAAGAAGATAAAGTGAGAGAGAGAGTCCATTCACAAAAATCATATCGATTATGGTCATGAGATACTCTCCACAGCCAATCAATGCCAATCAAAAAAATCAAAGTTGTCAAGAAATAAAATACCCACAAAACGATGGCAATTATTTTGATGAAAATGAAAACGACCACCGACACAACTTGAGGCACTTTGGGATTTCATTAAAAGTGGATTTTTGCGTTTTGAGGGGGAACGGTAACCGTAAACCTTTGTGGATTCCCTCGAAAGGATAAAGTTTTATTTATATCACTTTTCGATTTGTCGTTGTGTGGGTAAACAAGTTGTTAAGAACCGCAAATCAAACCAAAAATGATGCAGCTTTACATGTGTGTTGTAACAATTGATATTGAATCAGAGAGAGAGAGAGAGAGAGAGATAGAGAGTTTTTGTGTTGCGAGTGACAAACAAGTTAAAAAGTTGTAAGTAATAAAGTTTCCGCGAACAGTATTAATGTACAAATCAGGATGTATGACTGCTTGTAATGTACAGGTATTTTTTCATTTCCCCTGTCACTGCAAGAGATTTTATTTATTTTTTTAATAACAATAATAATATTCTTCTTCCATGTAATATCTTTAATAATATTCTACCATGTAATATCTCACATCCTCTTCCTGTTAGCATCGGCAAGGCAACCACGTATCAACACACGCGCTGCACACCACCACATTTCTCGGAAATGTAAGATGGTTGCGCGTTTACGTTTCAGTTAATAGAAAAACGAAATATTTTAGTTTCTTGGTTGGGAAGAGAGATGCGCGCACGAATTACCAATTACCATTATAGGGATATAAAGGTAATTTTCTAAGTTATGAAGATAAAGTTTCACACTTTACGGTTTTCAGATGGTTGGTAATAACGTTGTCAACAAGACAAACTTGCCAAACTATATGCGGTACGAGGAGTGGTTGGGAAGTTGATGAGACAGGTAGAAGAGGCCAGATAAATTCGAAAGTTACCATTACAGTTTCTTAAAGAGATTTTTCTCAAATACTTTTAAGGTTTTCTTTTTGTATATTTTATATTTTTATTTTCTTTGTATTTTTATATTTTTATTTTCTTTATATTTTTATATTTTTATTTTCTTTATATTATTATATTTTTACATTTTAATATTTTTTACATTTTGATATTTTTATATAGTTATATTTTTATATTTTTATCCTATTAATATTATAAATGTGAATGTCTGAACCGATTTCAATGAAATTTGGAAGACAGTTAGTGTACTATATGGAAATTACTATAGGCTATATATTTTGTAATTTTTAACCCTATGGGCGGAGTGGGCGTGGCAAAACTTTTTTTAGAGCTAGAGAGATAAATTTTGATACCCAGATAGTACTCGACAACACGAATATGAATATGCAGACGAAATTTTAATTTTGGACCCAATGGGAGGAGTGGGCGTGGCAAATTTTTTTTTTAGAGCTAGAGAGCTAAAATTTTATACACAGATAGTGCTCGACAACATGAATATGAATTTGCTGACTAAATTTTAATTTTGGGCAAATGGGCGGAGTAGGCGAGGCAATACTTTTAATTTTGGACCCAATTGGCGTATTGGGCGTGAATAAACATTTTTTTAGATCTAGAGATAGTACTCGACAACAAAAATATTAATATGCAGTCGAAATTTTAATTGTTGGCCCAATGAGCGGAGTGGCCGTGGCAAAACTTTTAATGGAATAAATTTTGTTACCCTGATAGTACTCGACAACACAAATATGAATATGCAGACGAATTTTAGTTTTGGACCCTATAGGCACATTGGTTATGGCAAAACTTTATGATATATACAATATGATACATACATACAATATGATATGATATGACAACAAAAATATGAATATGCAAACAAAATTCTAATTTTCGATCAATGGGCGGATTTAACGTAGCCATTTTGTATTATAACCCTAGACGGAAATTTTCAGTATTTTTAATCAGTGGGTGGAGGGCGTGGCAAAACTGTATTTTAGCTCCAAAAAGATAATATTTGATACATATAGTATTTGGTACTACAATTACAAATTTGCGGCGGAAATTTTATTTGTATTTTAGCCCTCGAAAAAAGCAATACGTTAAATAGATAATACTATGCGCAACAATTACAAAAGTTCAATCAGTGGGCGGATGGTCATAGTGAGATATAACATTCGACACGGTAAAACGTTGTTGATTGAACTGGTTTGGAAGTTACTTGGGGTAACGAATTGTTTACCGAGGGCATAAGATCAACGCTTACAGTTATCCTATTAAGAAAGCAAGCCAAACATATTATTATCGAGTTAAGGAAACGTTGCCAAAGTATGTTTTAAAGTGGCATATGCACAGCTTTTATAACTTGAGCCAATTTTAATTGATATTTGTGTATTATATTAAGTTAATTTTGTAATATTAGTCAATTATGCAATAGCGAAGCATTGCCGGGTCCACTAGTATTTTCATATTTTCATATTTATTTATCTTTATATATTTATATTTTTATATTTTTATATTTTAATATTTTTATATTTTTATATTTTTATATTTTTATATTTTTATATTTTTATATTTTTATATTTTTATATTTTTATATTTTTATATTTTTATATTTTTATATTTTTATATTTTTATATTTTTATATTTTTATATTTTTATATTTTTATATTTTTATATTTTTATATTTTTATATTTTTATATTTTTATATTTTTATATTTTTATATTTTTATATTTTTATATTTTTATATTTTTATATTTTTATATTTTTATATTTTTATATTTTTATATTTTTATATTTTTATATTTTTATATTTTTATATTTTTATATTTTTATATTTTTATATTTTTATATTTTTATATTTTTATATTTTTATATTTTTATATTTTTATATTTTTATATTTTTATATTTTTATATTTTTATATTTTTAAATTTTTATATTTTTATATTTTTAAATTTTTATATTTTTATATTTTTATATTTTTATATTTTTATATTTTTATATTTTTATATTTTTATATTTTTATATTTTTATATTTTTAAATTTTTATATTTTTATTTTTTTATATTTTTATATTTTTATATTTTTATATTTTTATATTTTTATATTTTTATGTTTTTATATTTTTATATTTTATATTTTTATATTTTTATATTTTTATATTTTTATATTTTTATATTTTTATATTTTTATATTTTTATATTTTTATATTTTTATATTTTTATATTTTTATATTTTTATATTTTTATATTTTTATATTTTTATATTTTTATATTTTTATATTTTTATATTTTTATATTTTTATATTTTTATATTTTTACATTTTAATATTTTTAAATTTTTATATTTTAATATATTTTTATAAGTTTCTATTTCTATATTTTTAAATTTTTATATTTATATATATCATTATGTCGGAGATACTATTAGTTCTCAATCACATACAATGTAATACAAAATTGTAGGTGCAATCTCCTCATCCTTCTAGAGCTGCTATGTGAGCTACTTCTAATCCACTGCTGCTAGTTTGGCGTCCACTCCCTCTAATTAAATTGTATCTGCATATAAATCATTAGCATTTCTTTCTTTTAAACCTCTTAGAATACTAATCCCATGGACATTACTCTCTAGTTTAGTAACTTTCATTAAGACATCTTGAGGGTCTTCTCACCGCGTCGGTATATTTTACAATCTCCAGTTGGTCCCACTTGGCACTGCGGCCCAAAGCTGCCTTGCATTGTTACAGTATTTATTAAGATTTGATGATGGGTTGTTGCTCCTTTCTGTTCCACCTAATGGCTGACAACATGTTACCACTAAGGAATCTCTTCTTCCCTTTGCCTCTTTCTTTCGTTTAGTTTCTCTCGATAGCTGAACAACATCACTCAGTCATTTCATTAAAGTTGAATGACATTTTCCCACGCGCGTTTGTACCTTCATTTGGAGTACTTTCATTCTGACATCTCAGTTTGTTTAGATTCTGTTTGCGCCCTTCGCCTTTTTGCTTAGCTTAAAGATGTATTAGTAACATTTCCCTCTTATGCTGGAGCTGTGTGTAATAACTTGTGAATGCGTGTGTGTGTTTAGATACAAATATGTACACTTTACAAAGAGTACACAGTGATGAAATAACAATCCCAGTAGCACGTTCAGGTTTCTTATTCCCTTTGGTTGTGTTGTTCGTTTAGCTTTCAACAAATGTTGCAATACCTTGATGTCCCTCGCTCATATCACCGAGATGGGTGGGGTGGGGGTGGATATAAGCCAAAACAAATTATAAAAATTGTGATAGATTTGTATATTTCCTTTTACTTTTACATCAGCATTTAGGGGAACGTGTTTAAGTTGCTGGCGATGATGCGGAGCAGTAACCGACGACAGTTCCATGTGTTCCCATTTTAGTTGTTAGTATCGCCGTTGTTGTTGTCAAGGTGTCCTTTTGTATTCAATCAATTTTAATAATTTTCTTGTCATTGATAACTTAACTTTAAGTGTTTTGTTGCTCTGTGTGCACAGTTCATTGGCAGAATGATGAGGTTGGGTATTTATTTTAAGTGTCTGTGGATTAAATTTAAGTTAAATGAAAAAGTTTACGGATTGTTTGTCAATAATTTTGGGTAAAAATTCCAGATTTATATTGGAAAATATGTTCACGTTAGAAAATGTTTCAAGGTAGAAAATGACAAAATAAATTTTATTTTTATATCATCTTTTATGAAGTTACTAATAACAAATTTTGAAGGACATTAAAAAATTTTAATGTGATGAAGTTTGGAATCATAGAAAATGTTTTATTGACCTAGCCTACAGCCCTTGAAGTATCAAAAGTCACGAGCGACAGTCGTATCCTATGATATATGAGTGATTTCCACTGTTTTACAGATCGATGTCGTTATACAGCACATACTGTTCATGGATCATACAACGAAGGCACTCGCCGTCAATCATAATGGGTCCAAATAGACTGATCAGCAGACTGGTAGGATTCATGTGTGGTAAAGTTGAATTTTTGCAGGTCGGGAGAGGGCTTTGTTATTCAATCGTTTGCTTAGCGTAAAGTAGCAGCGGTTTGCCGTCAATACTCTTCTGTTGATTTTTAGGCTAGCATTATGATTTTTGTTTACGACGGAGACAAGGTTGACAAGCACATGTACCACTTCAGAGTTATAGTTGTCAACGTTCACGCATCTAGAGGAGAAGGCTCTTTGTTCGTTGAAACAAATAACTTAGTTTGTCCTTATTATCGTAAGATCTACTTCTGCCGGCTGCTTCTCAATATTTGAAAAGACCGCAGTAACATCCCGCAGTCTATGGCCAGTCTATGTCATCGACATACCCGAGCTGTATGTGACTTTATTAAAAATGGTAAGAGTCGTGATTACTGCAGCCTTCCTCGCGATCATTTCCATTATGATGTTAAAGAGTTCGTAAAGAGATCTTTTGATAAAGGCTCTATAATTTTGTTTGCGTATTTTTACTGAAGACTTGGTGTCGGTAAGTGTTGTCCTCATTTATCACCATACACAATTCTGTCGACTGCTTTTCAATTCCCCCGCAAGGGTGTCTCCTCCGGGAGGTCTTAAGGGAGTATCGTCCATACTGACCTAAAAGAACCACCAGTGGACCTTTTTTTTGGCTCTGCAGTGGCGAAAAGAGGAAGTAAAGTTAGTATCGTCTTTACGAGCTCCGACCAAAAAATCTAAAGATAGTACTACGGGCTGCCAGGATATGCCCAAGGTAGTCTAAACAACCACCTGCCTGGCCGAATAGGCAAGGCACAGCTCTACTGTACCACGTAGTGGTTGTCGGTTAAAACTTAAAGTTACTCGAGTAGATGCTCGAGAGAAATGTCACTGGGTGTCCTTGATACCTAACCAGACTAGCATCTTTCACTGTGCACCACACAATCTTTTGGTCGAAAACATAGAAACAAAGAAATATAGATACGAACCTTAAACAAGGGTGTGCATAATACCGCAGTAAAGTATGTAATTTGCAACGGATATTATTCCTATATGCGAAAGGAGGATATAATTGTTTATATCTTCTTTGAGCTACAAACAAATGCTATATCAAATCCTGTTGGGACCGGCCGTGGCATTGTGGTTAGAACACGCGACTACTATCGGGAGATCACAGGTTCAACTCCAGGCTCCAGTCATCTAAAAAAAATTCTTTCATTGTCGGCTTCCCTCGAATGTTGTGAACAGCAACTTCTCAGTATTAGTGTCGAGTCAATCGGCAATCGGGGGTGTTAAGGTAAAGTAAGTTTATTTTTAAATTGTCCTGCTGGTGTCCGAAAGGGGTGGAAGAAATACAAGTGGTAAAACGGTATAGCTGGAAACTAGCCCGATGGATGTGTTAATTCACTTGCTGACGGTAGAAGAAGGAAATGCTGGGTATTGTTGGAAGATAGCCTGACGGAGTGTTAATTCACTCGCCGATGGTAGCGGAAGAGATGCGAGAAAGTCTGTGTTGAATATTTTTATATACTTACAGTGCATGTTACTTAAAGAAGCACATAATAAAAGTAGGGGGCCAACACGTACGGAGTACAAGACTTGAGCTTGTACTTGTCAGGCTACCATATTCCCTCACAAAAGAAACTTAAACAATTCGAGCATTCTTTCAGATTGAAGAATTAGATCGGGGCCTTAACAGTGGCATTGTAGTATGTTCCAGTGGGGTTAAGCCCACCGTAACGTAAAACACTTACGGGCAGATATTCACGTAAATCCAAAGGACATCTGCTTCTCAATGCTTGAAAAGGCCCATCATCGGGCGAGCATCCTTTGCCCTTGTTGATGAGCTGGTGCATTCACAATGACAGCCTATCGCCCTCGGCTTAAAAAAGCTCTGCCGGCTGTCCATCAGCTCTCGCAGCTTTATTGTTTTAACCCCTGCAATTGCTGTGCTGATGTCGTTTTGGCTTCGGTGGTGCACAGTCTACTTCATCGTCGATGGTTGGCGTGATTTCGTCAAGTGTGCTGCTTTCAGGAACTAGCAGAGTGTGTATGCTGCCACTGTGTCTCGGGTACATCAGAATTTTAAGGGTTTGTTTGAAGTAATTGAGGCAGTTAGGTGGAGTAGGCATTTGCTATCTCGGCCTTCCGATGTCTAACTTCCTTTGCGTTTGGTTACCGCATCTTTAGTGATCCGAGCCAATATTTGCTCCGCACATCACACGTTCAATACGCTTCCTTCTATTACCACGTGATCTATCTGTGGATATTGTGGATATCTTTTTGCGGGAATCTGATTCCACTTACAACCATGTTTCTTGTCGACGCGAATCAATTTGGTCTGAATTTGTTGTGGGAGATGTTGTTGTGTAGACTGAATTTTCCGGCTGCTAAACCAAGAGGATCTTACCTTCCAATTTTAGCTTTAAAATCTCTCTGAACAATTTCAATGTCATGGATAGGGCAGCGATCATATATATCCTCCAGGCTCTCACAGAATACCACTTCCTAGTCTTTGGCTTCCGTTGGGGAATGAACACAAATCAGCTTAATGTAAAAATTATTCGCTTTTATGCGTATATTGGCTAATCGGTCACTTACAGGGTTAAACCGCGAGACCAGATGTCGAAGTCTCTGGCCGACTATTCGTACATTTCTGCATGGAAGCTGTAAAAGACATCACAGATCTTCCATCGTGTGTATCCCTGTCCCGTTCATCGCATTTCCTGTAAGGCGATATTGTCGACCTAATATTTGTCAAGGACATCCGCCAATTGGATAATCTCACCTTCTCTATAGATAATCCGGACGTTCCAGGTGCATATCCTCAAGTCATGGTCCTCATAACGTTTGCGAGGGTCGTCAACAATTGGGGGGTTCTTGTTTTTTTTCTTCCTGTTTTCATAATAATTGTTTTTGCTTAAGGAGAGTGGCTATTAGGTCACCGCGCCCGGGGCTGCCAAAGCCACTAAGAGAGCCTTTATGTTGAGATTCAGTAACTTCTGTTACCTACTCCTAACACACATCTATAGTAGCTTGCTAATTACGTTACTCAACATTGCGCCTTCTTAGGCATGGCCCATGGAATACAGATCGGTCTGACGTTGTGAGCTGCAGGGGGACGTCCATAGAAAGAGTCTGGTTATTTCCAAGTGAAAATAAATAAAAAAAAATTATGAAATGTCTTTAAACATTGCTCAAAATTGTAGTAAACATTTAAATACTCATATCACTTTATTTTAAGTTTCTACTTGCTTACTATATATACTGACTACTAATTTTTTCGCTGCTATATAAAGCCACAATATCGTGACATTTAAGCGATGCCATCATTGAAGCATTACACATTTTAACACAATTAGTTGTCATCCAAGCATTTCCTGGCTACCGGCAACATTAGGAACTTTGTTGGACCCTCCTCGTTCACATTTAGGACATTAGGACAAAAACATTTCATCAGTCAACCGAAACACACAAATAAAATACAATACTCTCGTTGACAATATTGCAATCGACCCCTCCTTCCCCACACGGAGACATCTCCCTTAGACATCTTAGAAAAATTGCTGTAGGAAACATTTCATTGAATAATTAGCCGCGCCACCGTCCAAATAGTTTGCATGTCTACATCAAGCGCGTACCATGGTCTCATTAGCGGCCGGGACGTGGTCGTTGTCATGACCCTACAATCGACGGAAATGAGTTTGAAAAAGTTTCTCTCGCGCAAGAAATTGTCATTACGGTAAAAGAAATTTACGAAATGTTGCGTCTTGCGCTAAACCACTTAAATGTAATGTTATTCAACTGAAAAATAACATTGCCAGAAAAAAAAACACAAAAACTTTGCCACCAACTTTTCAAGTGACCACCAAGATTCTGTGAAATTGTAACATAATGGTTAAGTGGACCGTGGTCCATGGTCCGTGTTGTTTCGTTGATATGATCTTATTGCCATTAGCATAACAATGAAATGAAATAAAATGAAATTGTTAAATTTATAACAGTTAAAGAAGTTTTAACAAAATTTATTCAATTTTATTATTGTTGTTTGTTTTTTGTTGGTTACTTGCGGCTATTTGTATTGATTCATTGGGGCATAAATGTCTGCATTCTAGCCAGACAAATTGTCTACTCAGGGTTTCTCTCTAATGTATTGTGTGTCTGTGTGTGAAATGAATAATTTAGACAAGGTTTCACACAACAGCAGCAGCAGCAGCAGCAACAGCAACATATCAACAAATATGCACATAACAATTATTCACATACACACACACGTAACCGCATTATAACAATGGCAAATAATAGCAGCAATTTTGAATGAGGGTTTGAAATATTATAACAAGATGTCAAAGTGAAAAAGGGGCAATTTGTCAAAAAAAAGGGAGAATCCTTTGGGTGATGATGACGGGCATAAGATTATAATAAAGTTTTTTGAATTTAATATTGTGTGATTTTGTAAATTTGCTTGATTTATTTTAACTGGTTTTCATTTCTTTTTCAGACACTAGAATCAACTATTTAATGCATTGACAATATGAAAGTGACCATCGAAATACTGCAGGTAGGTACTATTAATGACTACTAACAATCATTTAGCAATTTTAATTTTTAATTTTTAATTTTTAATTTTTAATTTTTAATTTTTAATTTTTAATTTTTAATTTTTAATTTTTAATTTTTAATTTTTAATTTTTAATTTTTAATTTTTAATTTTTAATTTTTAACTTTTAATTTTTAATTTTTAATTTTTAATTTTTAATTTTTAATTTTTAATTTTTTATTTTTAATTTTTAATTTTTAATTTTTAATTTGTAATTTGTAATTTGTAATTTGTAATTTGTAATTTGTAATTTGTAATTTGTAATTTGTAATTTTTAATTTTTAATTTTTAATTTTTAATTTTTAATTTTTAATTTTTAATTTTTAATTTTTAATTTTAATTTTAATTTTTAATTTTTAGTTTTTAATTTTAAATTTTAAATTTTAAATTTTAAATTTTAAATTTTAAATTTTAAATTTTAAATTTTAAATTTTAAATTTTAAATTTTAAATTTTAAATTTTAAATTTTAAATTTTAAATTTTAAATTTTAAATTTTAAATTTTAAATTTTAAATTTTTAATTTTTAATTCTTAAATTACAAAATTACAAAATTACAAAATTACAAAATTACAAAATAACAAAATTACAAAATTACAAAATTACAAAATTACAAAATTACAAAATTACAAAATTACAAAATTACAAAATTACAAAATTACAAAATTACAAAATTACAAAATTACAAAATTACAAAATTACAAAATTACAAAATTACAAAATTACAAAATTACAAAATTACAAAATTACAAAATTACAAAATTACAAAATTACAAAATTACAAAATTACAAAATTACAAAATTACAAAATTACAAAATTACAAAATTACAAAATTACAAAATTACAAAATTACAAAATTACAAAATTACAAAATTACAAAATTACAAAATTACAAAATTACAAAATTACAAAATTACAAAATTACAAAATTACAAAATTACAAAATTACAAAATTACAAAATTACAAAATTAAAAAATTACAAAATTACAAAATTACAAAATTACAAAATTACAAAATTACAAAATTACAAAATTACAAAATTACAAAATTACAAAATTACAAATTACAAAATTACAAAATTACAAAATTACAAAATTACAAAATTACAAAATTACAAATTTTAATACTTACCATACATATTGATGTGATTATACATATCGACTCTGTCTAATATACATTCAGTGCACACATTCCATATGTTGCCTAATTTCGCAGAATCATTAACATAAGACTTTATTTTGCCTTTTACCATTTCCTTTTAATATTGCTAATATTTGTTTAAACTTATTACCCCCGTATATGTTTACTTAAAATCCTATAACATCATGGTCCAGTCCAAGCGTAAAGTTCACCGCACTGTAACGCCTCACCAGTTCTACTTTATTTACCAGTTCTGTTATTTGCCTGATTTGTTGTGAACCTTAGTAATAACATGTTGATGACTTATGTTTCATTATGGAAATCCCCAAAGTTATTTTCTCTTCTGTTGCCCCATAATATGAACAGTTGTAAGAACACAAACAAAGGCACACACACGAGCGCATACACAGACACATTGACTGATTGACTTCGAAATAATGATTCCTTGTCTCTGTGAAGTTGTTGTTGTTGGCAGCCAATAAGCTAGCCTGCAGACAAAATTATTCTGTAAGTTCGTACACACACACATAGAGACACACAAACGCAAACTCGCACAGTAAACAATATGTAAACATAATATCATTTACTTTGATACTTTGGTATTTAGTTCCGGTTTTAGTGCTCATTTCCTTTATATTAACCTTATTGTAAACACACTTAGCTACTCTTGCATATGTATACAAATAATAAGTTTGGTTAAAAGGCAAACTTTTATGTAAGTGTGTGTGTGCGTTACAATATTTGAAGGGCCTTATGTTAAGGATATGTTTAAGTTGTCGTTGTTGTATGAGGGAATTTATTTAAGACCTTCGAGTAGGGAGGATAATTGAAGAAAGTTAAGGGAATATTATTGTTACAAAAGCAAAAGGAAGTTACATGAAATTTGAATAGGAAATTCGTTAGAATTGACAGATGTAAGTAATGTACACAATTATGAAATTAGAATTGAAGAATGATTAAATTATAACGTCATAATTAACATTCACGAGAGTAATGAGCCGGAAGGCATATGTGGAAGCAAATTTTATGGATAAATTCAGTTCACCAACATGTCTAATAAATCTACGATACCAGTTTGGCAAAAGTAGATATGTCCAATTTTCGTAATTTTACAGGAAGCCGATTCAACGTTTGGAAACCTTATTAAGACATTAAGACATATAAGGACTTCCACTTATTTCGGACATATTGCCCTTTGTGAACTTGTTTCACAAATCCTAAAGGACATTTCAAGTTTAATTACCATTTCTGCATACTCACTTTTTCATCCTCAGATTTCGGTTAATTTGTAAAGGACTTTTTATTTTCAAAGGACATGCAAGTTTGAATAATTTATCTCTGTTTTTATCCTTGAGTTCCCATTGTGGCTGCAATCTGTTGTTAACTAACGGAATTGGTTTATGGGTAATAGATTGTCACGTTAGGCAGCATTTTATTAGCAATCGATTAGCACCAACAATATTATTATCTCTCATAGATTTATCAGCAAAAAAAATACTGTCAGCGTTTTTTTCAATCACAAAAATACTCCGCATATGATGGAATTCCAATCTAATTTTCAATTCAAATCCTAACACATATCAACAGTTTGGCTGTGTGCCAAACGCAAATCTTTAATGAGTCTTTAAGTAAATGAGAAATCAACACACGTACATACTTTGCGAACACTCACGTAGCCACACTCTCGCACACACCTACATAACCCCACACCATAAACTTCACGAACTTACTATGTAAAGACAAAAACATCGATTGTTGTTGGTTCATATTGAACACACAGCTAAAAACATTAAGAACGAAAAGAAATAAATTGTAATAGAAAGAGAGAGAGAGAAAGTGATATAAAATAAAACAAGATTTGAACGATTTCATAAGAATATGAAAATGATGTTTATGTCATTGTTATATGTTGTTGCTGGCTGACATGTTATCATGTACTACTACTACCGACTACAAGAGAGTGTAGTATAATACATTATATGGTGTATGTAATCAACAATGGCATATATTATATAAACATATGCATGTGTGCGTAGATGTATTTGTGTCTGTGATTACTCCGTGGTGTATATATATTAGTGCTACTGTAACAGGCGTTCATATTTTTGACGCAGTTACATACCCTGAGTATCGGGTAGAACTTGTATTTTGTACTGCAGTTTCTTATATCACATATACGAGTGTATGTGTGCTGTGAGTGGTACACATATGTGTTAATTTATGTGTTTCATATATACATACGTATATATGCAATTGTGTTGTCTACTTGTATATATTTCGTGTTTGTTTTGTTCATTTTTTGGTGTTTTGTCTGTCTTATTGTTGTTACGGTAGTTGCTGTGGTTATTTTTTCTTTGCTACACTCCCCATTAGATATGTGGGTGTGTGTGTGTATACAACTCCATTTATTATTTAACTATTGTTTTAGTATTTAATAAAATACACACGGTCCAGCTTTATATTGCTGACGAGTACATATGTATATACGCTATACAATACATATACATATTTATGTTTTATATATTACTTATCTGTGTGAAATACAATTTCTATATAATTCCCCAACTTAATTTTTGCGAAATTATTGAAACATGACTACTGCGAGTGTTCAGTGTTTGCCATCATTTGTATGCTGCTCTATTAAATATGAATAAGAATAAAACCGACACATGGACACGCTTATAATCGTATACAATGGCATGCAACAATTTATTAGTAATAAATCCATGTAGATATGGGATATCCACCATTTCGTAATATTCACATAGATATGGCATAAATGTCATGCGAATGTTATCGCAATATTTCTGATGGATATTAGTCATATATACAAGTATAAGTGAGTTATTTGAGAGACATGGAACTTTTTTGAAATAATAAAACAAAAGAAATTTGTTAACTTTGTAATTTTGTAATTTTGTAATTTTGTAATTTTGTAATTTTGTAATTTTGTAATTTTGTAATTTTGTAATTTTGTAATTTTGTAATTTTGTAATTTTGTAATTTTGTAATTTTGTAATTTTGTAATTTTGTAATTTTGTAATTTTGTAATTTTGTAATTTTGTAATTTTGTAATTTTGTAATTTTGTAATTTTGTAATTTTGTAATTTTGTAATTTTGTAATTTTGTAATATTGTAATATTGTATTTTTGTAATTTTGTAATTTTGTAATTTTGTACTTTTGTAATTTTGTAATTTTGTAATTTTGTTATTTTGTAATTTTGTAATTTTGTATTGTTGTAATTTTGTATTGTTGTAATTTTGTATTGTTGTAATTTTGTATTGTTGTAATTTTGTATTGTTGTAATTTTGTATTGTTGTCTAGGAAACATTTTGTAATTTTGTAATTTTGTAATTTTGTAATTTTGTAATTTTGTAATTTTGTAATTTTGTAATTTTGTAATTTTGTAATTTTGTAATTTTGTAATTTTGTAATTTTGTAATTTTGTAATTTTGTAATTTTGTAATTTTGTAATTTTGTAATTTTGTAATTTTGTAATTTTGTAATTTTGTAATTTTGTAATTTTGTAATTTTGTAATTTTGTAATTTTGTAATCTTGTAATTTAATTTAAATTTAAAAATTAAAAATTATTGCGATGACAATATAAAATTACGAAACAATTTTCGAGGACTGTGGAATATGTTAAGGTCTTTAAAGTTGCACGAAATCCTGTCCGCCATAAAAATTACAAATTTTAGATATCCTTGATATATTTTTAGAAAATTACCACAAAATAAAATCCATGTTTATAAATCAGAATAAAAATCTACAATTTCGAAAAGAGTGCCAAGTGATTGAAATCGGTCAATATCCTTGAAAGGTCCTGTCTATATTAGTTAAAGTAACTTCAGCCTAGCTTCTTCTTACTACTATTTCCTTAGCTTCTAGGAAACATTTTGTCTACAAGTACCTCTAATAAATTTCCGCCCTGAGCGAAGATAACTGATATATTTAGAAGAGAAGAAATATCCGGTTGAAAAGAAATATACTAAATATTAATATTCCAATCATCATCTTACACTTTATGTTATTACGATATATTCATATTAACGTACCAATGTACTCATATCACTGATATGAGTTCAAAGCTAAATTATTTGCTATTTGTAGCCTTATATAAATGATATTATAGACACTCTTCATACATCCTCTGCTTCATAATTAAACCAATGCCAAAATTATAATTTGTTAATTTTCCAACTCATTGAATAATTTCACCATATCAGTGAACAGTTGTTCATTTTGCTATTAGAATGGTCGACATTTTTTTAGACTTCTGTAGAAAATTGAAATCGAAATCAATGCGGGATATACAAAAACTTGCACATATTAAATATTTCGCATATTAAAGTTGTTTTGTGATTCACATTGGTTTTTAAATATAAATTCTGGGATTATATTTGTATAGAAAAAGACTGAAAACTTTTGCCATATAAAAGGATATGTAGACTACAATACCACTTTTAGGACTTTATTGCATTTAGAACTGTTTAATGAAAATTTTCTTAATTGACATTTCATTGTTTACGAACGAAAAAGTGTTGGGAAAAAATTTAATAGTAATAATCAACTAAAGAAATCCTTCAAAAATAGTATTCTATTGCAGTCCTCAATTACTCTTATCTGAAATACACAATTTTGTAACTTCATGTTTTGTGAATATGCAATTGAATTAGTATCACATGCATACGACAAATTCAATTTCAATACAGTTTGCCTGTTTTTGCAATCTGTTGCCATTATATTTACTTTCAATTAAAATCGACAAACACATGCCACATGATTTGTCTCTTTTTCGACAATAACACAAGAAATTTTATAATCTGCAAGGTATACTGTGATTTAAGCACACACGGGCAACTGTAATTGATAACATTTTACAAAACTGGTTTACATAAATTAATTAAATTTAATGACCACTAGCAAGCTACTACTACACTACTATATACGTATGAGTAATAGTAAAACATCAAATGTTATTCCTAATGTATTAATCATACGTAACCGTTCCTTAACTATTGCGATATCTAATAGACAGAAAGATTGGTGAACGAAACATATGTAAAGTTATGTTTTTTTCTTTGTTGATAACAGCCACAAACTATTTTCTAATTACTGTCAATAAATCTATATGTTCCACTACATACAAATTGACAGGCACAAAAGACAAAATTATATAAAAACAAATTTCTTCATAATAATTTATCTTCTCTTTAATGGTATGCGTGTATGCGTGAGAAGTAGTCGATGTATTTGCAATCGATAAATATTAACAACAACATTATCATTTATAACATGTCGTCAACTACTGAGACGCACTATGTATATAAGAAAATTGTAATAAAATTGAAGGTATACCAAATGTACTATGTATGGGAAAAATTAACAAGATATCCAAAACATATAGTGATTCGTTTATTGTTTATTCTACTTAAAACAAAATCCCAAACAAATATATTTGGCCATCGGAAAATTTTGTATGACCCAAAAGAAAAATATCTGATATATTCCAAAAATATTTTGTATGACCCAAATCAATAATATCTGGTAAGAGAAATTTCTTACAGATAACACAAGGTTAGATTAGGTTGAAGACAAGCAATCACATTGCAATACTCGGAGACCATTATGATTCATTGGGGTTGTTTTATTCGAAAATGACATTAGAAAGTGTAGAGTAGAAAGTGTAATAGAATTAGCCAAGATTTATTGAAATTTTGATAGATTTTGAAAAAGTAAGATATTTCAGAATGAATGTGAGACATTTTCTATGTATTCTTATAAGTATTATTCCATGCAACTTATATGTTTAATACCATGCTCACAGATGTGACTGTCGTACGTTTCAATTACACGAAAAACAATGAAAAACTTAATTTATGTTTTACTTCTGGGCAATTCAACGAAAAGCTGCCCTAAACAGGAAAATTATTATTAGCTTAGTTTTAATAAAAATCGGTCAAAGGATGTCTGCAAGAGACCAGCAATTACGGTGAAATGTAGAAATTAAATTATGTAATAATGTAAATTATTATGGCATGTAACTTGACACAACGAATAATGAAGAACTTCTTTTTTTGGGGCTAATTTCACGTGCAGCTCTCAGAATTAAGTCTCAAAATATGTTGTTCTGTATTATTTTCATCACTTTTTCAAATCTTCGAAATAAGTGTATACCGAACGCTATTCTTTCCTTTCTTATGTATTTGAACTTACTTTGACGTTATCTAATATTACCTTTTCTCTTTATTTATTACATTCGTTATCTTTTGTTTGGATTTTGGTGAGGCTTCAAGTTTGTATGGTTTATAACAAGAGTTTTGTGAGTTTAAAATTTTGGTCACACCCGTCACAGCAAAATTTAAAAAATTTAAAAATAATGTTAATTTACGTAATCAACTCTTGATAATTTACAACAATAATAAAGTTAAATCACTTAATGAAAATTGTTGGCCATCCATTTTAATATTCGTCATTTTTGATAAGAAAATATTTGATCACACCCGTCTCACCAAAGCTAGAGTGCAATTTTTTCAGTGAATGCCAAAATCAGAAAGCGACAATTAAGGAAAAAACTTAAAGCCGATAAAAAAAATATAACTGTATTTATATTTAGAGAGAGACAAAGAAGAAATGCTTAGAAAATAGTAATGGCTAAAGAGAATTTGGACCAATGAAAAAGCATAAAAATCTAACTGTAAGCTTCCTGAGTACGTATAAAATTGGTAGTTTTAAATCTCAGCAGCTTTTAAGTGTGTGATTTCTCTTATTTCATCTAAAAGAATTGCTGTTATTCCAAGATGACCCTCTCAATATGTCTATTTGCATCTATTATGCAAGGACTTAACCCTCGAAGTGGCACATGGTTCTGGCCAGACATATTTGATTTTCATGCTTCAATTTAGCATACTTCTGTATTAGGTACATGGCTGTAATTTCAGGTAATCTCCCAAAATAAAATAAAAAGTATTATTTCTTAAAATTTTTCAAGTTTTCATAATAGGTCACACACGTCGCATAAAGAGGTCACACCTTTCCTATTTTTTTATGTACTAAGAACAACCAATTATATCTTAACACTAATTATATCAAAATAATTTTGCGGCTTTTATAGAAATTTTTACAAAATATAACCTGAAAGTCATATTTCTTTAAATCTTTAATCTGTAAGGTCATACCCGTCGCAGTCTTCTAATGGCACTTTTGAGCAGATATTGTGTTATTTTTGTTTCTGCAAGTTATTAAACGTTTTCAAGCTTAACATAAATTATTATAACGAAAAATTTGAGTATCATGGTCACACCGGTCAGAATGTTACTATAACTTTTTGGTTATGATAAAAGAAGCTTTTTATTAGGTAAAAAAAAGAACAAAACAATTGTAAGTTAATAAAATATTAGCAACTAAGTAAGTTATAGTTTTTTCTTGTTTTGCAAAAAAAACAAGCCAGTGCCAATTGCATCGGACGTTTTTGGTAAAATCTGTTTTAATAATATAAGTTTATTTCAAAATTTGCTGAATTACAAAAACTTTTTTTTTAAATATTCACGTTAGTTCATTGAGTCTACCAATATACCACTTCCCTAGGAATTATATCCATCATCTAAGAAGAGCTTGGCAATGGCAGAGCCAATGGTCAATAGTCCCAATATCCTCCCCATCGTCACAGAGTCTACAAAAGTCGTCCTGTGTTGTCTCACAGTTCAATGTAAAGTCCCTAACGACACAGTGTCGTGTAATTATGTCAACTAGTTATCTGACAACCTTAATATCCAGCTCATCGTTTTGGCCAAATATCCCGTAATATTACGCAGTCGGTGCAGTGTTCCCAGGATACGTTTGCCAACTGTTCGATGTGCCGGTTTAAAATGCAGTATATTTGACACATTATTGGTCACCCTAATTTATTCGAATGGCTCGGTCCCATGCAAGAGCCTTTCCTTGCCATTTCATCCGCCATCTCGTTTCCTAGTACATATATTACTGTGGCCGGGGACCCAGTAGAGTAGAACTCTATTTCCTGGCAGTGTTGTGCACCAATATCGCCTTTATAACAATCGATGCCGCTTGTCTATACACATAGATTTTGACAGTTTCCTCCAAATACATTGCCAATAGTATTACTGCTTATTTTATAATGGCAAAAATCACCGCATGAAAAACACTTCAATCTTCATTAAATAGGAAATGTTGACTGCTATTGAGATTGACGCACACAATTTTCGATGAAGACAACTGTTCCTGTTCCGATGTCTATTTTTGAGGCATCAGTGAAGAGAGACAACCCCCCAACGGTAAGGAAACTTTTTAGTCTTCTCTATCGGGGGTCACTATCTGCAAGCATGATGAAAAATTGAAGATTTTTTTCGTGGAAATGTACAATTGTTTGACAGAAATATTGTGCCAATTTTTTTTACCAATGTTCAATTAAGGAATTATGTTATTTTCTCTCAAATATATAATAGTCAAATATTAACGTATGTGGTTCGTAAGATTTAGCCGTTTAAAGTTTCAAGTCGTATACACGCCTACTGACTTGATCCCGCGCATGTTTTGCTGGATCACGAACTTTGCTGTCAAATACATTCACACAAATGTTCAAGGCGATTGAAGAAACAGTTCTCCAGATATTTCGGTTTCAAAAATAGGGTCTAATGGGGGGGGCTACACCCATTTGATATCAAAAATGAATGTACCCTATTTTCATCACTGACCATACAGCTACATTCTGTGAAAATTTCGGTACTAAAAACAAACAAATACAAACTAATTTCCATATATAGATTTGACCTTTGACCTCTTTGGGGTACGGTTTAAAGTTGTGCGATTTTACTCAAATTTTGACCATAGCTATTTTATAAAAACTTGCACAACTGGCATGCTGAACCATAACAGTATCGATACGTGATCTGACTCCGATTGCCGCTAGAGGCTAGCGCACTTTTAGACGCTACGCATAGTGCTTGGTGCTGCAAACGCTTCAGGTTTCTTCCCTGTCTAGAATCATATGAAAATTTCATATAAGTTAAAAAATTGTAATTTTTATTCAAAAGTCAACATGTGTTGTCTCCATACACAAGAAGAGAATATCCCCAACAACCCTCCGCGAAAGGTATTAGCCTTCAAATACACCGAAAATATCGCACAAATGCATGCATTAAAATCGATGTTACTAAAAGGGACGGTATTTGGCGGTGATTTTTTTTTTTCTTAATTGAAAGTACAGACTCGGACCTTTCATTTTTTTATAGTTAGAGAGCTAAGCAAGGCAAAGCACATAAAGTTTTTTTCCATCAAAAAGTGAAAAGTTGATATTTTTTACTATAATTTTTGATAAATTATAATAATTAGTATACCTTTCCAATTTCAATAATTTTTTTTCTTATAAAAGAGTAAGTGCTATATTTTCACTGAAAAATAAAACAAAAGCCATAGCTATAAACGTACACACACAAAAAGTACTTAATTTGGACAATAATTTTAATCTAATTTCATTGAATAAATTTCCGTTGACTTCTGTTAGTTTTTTTAACTACAAAATTGCACTTTTCATAAAAAGCCATGTTGAATTTTTCTTATCCAAATATTTCTTTACCAATCATTAACATTTTGAAATTGGAAAGTTGAAAAACCCTATTTTTTTCCACCAAAATGCCACTGTGGGACGTACAAAGTATGTATACAATAATTCTTATTAATTTTATTTTCGATATCGCTAAAGAGTATGCAATAGTTTTACTGCTTTAAATGAGGCCATCATTACAAAATGATATCGTACGTCAGTGACATCTATAGGACAAATATAGTACTCTTCCTATACAGCCATGTCTTGTATGTTACGATTGAGCCACAAACAAAAAAGCAGCGATAAAAAACGACTTTGGCTGTTCTTCGGAGGGGAGGGTGGCGGGGAAGAAACAAAATTTTATTTATATTTGCCTAGAGCTGGTTTTTAATATTTGCCCCGACTTTGGGAATTTTTTTCGTGACACGGTCTATTATCCTTTGGATGAATGGAAGATATCTGCTGCAAAATAACCAAATAAATTTCGTGCATTTCGTAGAGCATTTTGTAGAGTTTAAAGATATCCAAATCCCATTTTCCCTTTTGCTCACTTATCATGTCGTTCACTAGGCTCCACTGCATCCCATGTACAGCAATATTCTTACATTCTGAAAAGTGAGTATTCATCAAAATTTCTAGCGCGCCCTCTCCGGATTCGGTCCACCATTTGGCTGATATACAAGTCCCTAGTCCCTAAGGGCCCTTTAAAAAGTTGTACATCTCCGGCTGACCATAAATCACTGCTTCACTTGTTGTCAGCACTCCCTAATTTTATAATTAATGATATGAGCGAGCTTACTCAAATATCAATCCTACCCCATGAATCACCCCCATAATGCGCCGAGTTAAAACATCACATGGCTATTTTTCATTTAATTTTTGCATTTTCTTTCGAGCAGTTTTTTTATTATTACATTCATTAAACACTCTATTACTCAAGTCATTCTCATCATCTCATTTGTTAAGCAATAATCAAATCCGTTTTCGTCTATGGTCTAGAGCGTTAATTTTTTTTCTTCTATCTTCTTTCTGCCAAACTTTTTTTTTTTTCTTCTGCCAGATAATGTTTCATCACCAGCATTATTTCATCTTCGGCCAGGCACCACGACAAGCACTGCATGAAATCGTGTTAAATTTTGTGGTTCATTCTCTCACTTTAATTTAGCTTAGGGGCAATCAAATTGTTGCTTTGTGTTTCTTTGCTCTGCTATTGTCTTTGCTGTTTTTGTCTTTCGTTATGTTGGTTTGTTGTTTTTTCGTTTCGTTTGCGGTTTAATGAACTTAACCAAAGCGTTCGAAAGGCAGCAGGGTTAATGTTCTTGCTGTGTGTGTCGCAGAAGTGTAATTAACATCTAAAGGGACGTCGCATTTGAAATGATAATGATAGACAATTTTTCCCAGAATTTGCATAGTTGGCAACTGTGGCGATAGTATAATAAAGATGCGTTGCATATTTTTTGAGGTTGAAGGTGTGTGGCGTGGGCGTTTGCTTCCTAAAGTGAATTATGAATTTTAAGTGAGTGGTGGCGTATGATTATTAATATTGGTGTT
Organism: Muscina levida; assembly: GCA_964034835.1. Classification (NCBI taxonomy): domain Eukaryota; kingdom Metazoa; phylum Arthropoda; class Insecta; order Diptera; family Muscidae; genus Muscina; species Muscina levida. The sequence goes on from OZ035884.1 coordinate 19,434,299, forward strand.
GGTGTGGATTTCTAGGAACACTTTATCCGACTGAAGGAGTACTCGTATTGTAGAAAATATACACAAGTGAAATGTTTGCTAAACTCTCTACACGAATTATTATTATTACCTAATTATATAGCTTAATTCGTTGCTGTAATTAACTGGAATGAACTCGGAACTGTTGCACACCAACTCTAAACGTAAGCGTTACAAATGTTATACACGTAATTGCATTAAGAAGTCAGTGGAAATTTTTAATAGTTGGAATTATTATCATATTAGTTAGTATCAAGTAGTTTTTGTTGTTTGGGTGGAAAAATTATATAAATTTGTGGTATAAGAATATTTATTAAGGGGAAATTTAAAGTAACTATTAGGTCTTCATTTATATTGCTTTGCCCCAGTATTTACGAATTTTGAAAATTTTAACCAGTACAGAAATTGCAGTCAGGTAAACTGACTGATAAATACCATCACCCAATATAAGATATTGTTTGAGTCTTGAGTTATTGAAATTAATAGATTTTTAAAATAAAATTACTTAGGTATTATTTTTTGTCTGCATGTTGAGCAAAAACATACAAAATTTGACCTATTTTTACAGAAGGTACAATAAGGGGCAGCACAACTGATGTCTGATTTTTTTCGAATGTAAAAGGGGAAATATCCCATATATTTATATGGGAGGTACCATAAGGGGTGTTCCGAGTAGTTAGGGTTGCTGAGGCTTTGCCTTTTATTACAAGATAAATTAACTGACCAAATTTGATTATCCCCCCAGGTGCCGGTTTAGAAGTTATGGGAGAAATATAAATTTTCCAAACAAAGCCATTTTGTACGGGACGTACCAGAAGGGGTGATCCGATATAATCCATATTCATTCCTGATTAAAATCTTCATAACCGTACACCTTACGCAAAATTTTACTGTACTTACAATAAAGATTTGTATGTGAGACTATGGGGGTGGGTTCGGTCATTTTTATAGGAGGTACCAACAGGGGTGTCAAATAGTTAGGTTTTCTGATGTTTTGCCTTTTATCAGAAGATAAATTTACCGATCAATTTTCATTACCCCCCAAGTGTCCGTTTGGAAGTTATGGGAGAAATATTAATTTTCCAAAAATAGGTAATTTTGTATGGGAGGTACCAGAAGGCGTGAACCGATATAGTCCATGTTCATTCCTGAGTCTAATTTTCACAAGCGAACATCATACGCAAAATTTGAGTGAATTCACTTTACTTACAAAAAAGATATGTATGTGAGACTATGGGGGTGGGTTCGGTTATTTGTATGGGAGGTACCAGAAGGGGTGTGTCAAATAGTTAGGCTCTCTGAGGTTTCGCCTCCTATCACGACATAAATTTATCGACAAATATTCATAACCCCCTAAGTGTCCGTTGGGAAGTTATGGGAGAAATATTAATTATCCAAAAATAGGCAATTTTGTATGGGAGGTGCCAGAAGGCGTGAACCGATATAGTCAACTTTTCATAAGCGAACATCATACGCAAAATTTGAATGATCTCAGTTTACTTACAAAAAAGATATGCATGTAAGATTATGGGGGTCAATTCGGTCATTTGTATGGGAGGTACCAGAAGGGGTGTGGCAAATGTTTCGGCTTTCTTAGGGTTTGTTTACTATTGCAATATAAATAATCTGACCAAATTTAAATATCTTTCGATAGTCTGTTTATCAGCTATAAAAAAATATTAATTATCCAAAAATAGGTAATTTTGTATGGGAGGTACCAGAACGGGTGGGGCTATTCTGCCCATTTACAATCCCATAAGTTCGTTTCGAAAAATATTAATACTGGCAAATTTTCATACCGATCCGTTAAGGTTTACTCGAGTTATCGTGCTGACCATCCATCCAGCCAGCCAGCCAGCCAGCTAGACAGACGAACATAGCTCATTCGTCTTTAAAAGTTCTGAAACGAATTTCATCTTAAGATACTTGGGGTCTAACTCGTCTCCTTTAATGCGTTACACTTATTTTCGTATCATACCCTCATCCCTAAGGGTGATGGTATAAAGACCTTAAAAAATACAAATTCAATTAATGAAAAAAACATTTTTATTTTCTAAGTGTCAATATTGAGAAAACACAAAAAACTGAATTTTTTTTTATTCTTAATCCCAAAAAAATGTTGAAAATATTGCAGCTGCCTCTAAGACGCCCTTCCTTCCCCCAACATAGTATACGTAGATCGCCCTATGATGTTTATGACCTAAATGAATCAAAGTTCATCGAAATGCAATGAAGCGTATGGGTCATACGAATGCATATGACTGGAGCATTCGTATGACTCATACGCTTCATTGCATTTCGATGAACTTTGATACACTATGTGCACCATAAAACTGTTGTACTGTTGTCCTTTTTTTTATTGCAGCTCGTTAGGGCAATGACAATAATTAATGAATTTATAGCATCCTAGTACAACAGCGTAACGAGACAGCCAAGTAAAGCTACAAAACTTTCATAATTACTAGAAATGTTAAGAAGAAGAAAAACGCAATACAATCTCATTAACCATTAAGAAAAAAAGGCAGGCAGAGAGAGACGACCGAGAGAAAGACGGCAAGAAAAAAATACTGTTAATTAACCGTCATAAATTCATAAACTTGGTCTATTTCTTCATTATTAACTACCAACATACTTTACTCCATAGCGATGCAAGAATATTCCTAACGTTGAAGACAAACTGGCAAAGAATTTGTTTTAAAATGTTGTTGTGGTTGTTTGGAGAAAGAGAGAGAGCGAGAGCGAATGGCAGGAAGTAAGTTCAAGTTAAAAGTCATAACAGCAATTTAACACGTTTTCTTGTTTGTTTTCGATGGTAATACTTTGTTCTTGTTCATCTCTTTTAACGCCGCCTTGTAACTCTTTAACGCTTTACAATGTTGTCTTCTCACGCACACATTGCTGTTCTTGTTCATCTCTTTTAACGCCGCCTTGTAACTCTTTAACGCTTTACAATGTTGTCTTCTCACGCACACATTGCCATGCAAGTACACATCACGTCTTTCTCGTTCGTTTTTTTTTTGCTTCACCCTTGAATCATTGCCGTTCTCGTTGGGATTTTTGTTTTTCCTCATTTTCTTTTCAATGCAAATGAATTTTGTATTCATGTGTCGTAGTTAATGCAAACGATGAACACACACATGCAGACTTGCATAAAATCTCATACTATTACTCGTTTACATACATACATATTAAAATGGCAGCTTAGTATTTTATTAGCATATCTTATAGCTGAAGAGTCGCAGCGTAAGCAGCGCATTTAGATCAGGCATTTCATGAGAATTATGTGTTGGGGTAAGGACTGCAGATTTGCAATGGATTACACAAGGGAACAAGGTATTTGTTGTTTTAGAACTGAATATTGTTTTAAAGGTAATTTGGGACGCTGAATCCAAATCTGCACTTGGTTTTTTTGTATCAGCTCGACTTTTCGCGATATACCGTTATGTCTAAAACTAAGGCACTTCCACTACAAATATTTAAATAACTTGAAAACGGTTCACCATATTCAATTAAAAACAAAAACTTAAACTCGTCAACAAAATTATCTTTAATCCGTACCTACATTGTTTTTAATTTGGCCTAGTAGTTTCAGAGATATCGTTGTAGTTTAAAAAAAAAAAAAAAAAATTTTACAAAAAAAAAAATATTTTGTTTTTTAAAAATTCATAAAAAAAAATAATGCAACAAAAATCACAGTGTTGGTCTTAAAACATTTAGTTTAATATATTTTGAATCAAATGAGCTATATTTCATTGAAATCTGTGCACAACTTTTGATTTTGTCAACAATTTACTAAGATAACTAAATTTACAAAAATCGGGATTTCCATACAGAAATAACATTTATTAATATGTTTGTGAAAGTGTAACTCGAGCAAACCTTAAGGGATCGTTATGAAAATTTATCAGTATTAATATTTTTTGAAACGAACTTTTGAGATTGTAAATGGGCGGAATAGCCCCACCCCTTCTGGTACCTCCCATACAAAATTACCTATTTTTGAATAATTAATATATCTTCGATAGCTGCCAAACAGACTACCGGAGGATATTTAAATTTGGTCAGTTTATTTATCTTGCAAAAGTAGACAAACCCTAAAAAAACCGAAACCGTTGCCATACCCCTTCTGGTACCTCCCATACAAATGACCGAACTCACCCCAATAGTCTTACATACATATCTTTTTTGTAAGTACACTGAATTCAGTCAAACTATGCGTAAGTTTTACGGTTATCAAAATATGAATCAGGAATGAATTTGCACTATATCGGATCACCCCTTCTGGTACCTCCCATACAAAATGACCTATTTTTGGAAAATTAATATTTCTCCCTTAACTTCCAAATTGAAACCTGCCGATTAATTAAATTTGGTCAGTTAATTAATATTGTAATAGGAGGCAAAACTATAAATTAAACTATAAATAAATTTGCAAATTTGTCATGATTTTTAAAAATACAAAATTTTAATTTTTTTGGGTAGAAACAAAAAAATTCGAAAAATCTGTTATCACCGAACTTAGCATAACTCATTCAATTTTCAATCGATTATTATGTACAAACATGTTTTAGAAAGCTACTTTAATATGATATTCAATAAAGCTTATAAAAAGAACAAGTTGCCCCAAACCGATTAACTTTCAGCGTGAAGAAAATTAAAATTTTAATTTTTTTTGTAATTTTTTTTTTTTTTTTTTAATAAAAGAGTTTTTACTCAGTATTTTTTTTTTTTTGTGATATTAAAAAATTTGATTTTTTTCAAAGGTAACAACGATATCTTTAAAAAAAAAAACAAAATTTTAAATCCGGCTTATGAAAAAAAAATTATGATTTTTTGAACTATAATTTTTTGGAAAATAGGCGAAAATACGATTAGTACCTGTATCTAAAAATTTCGAGCTGATGGAGAAAAATGGAGATTAGATTTAAAATCAGCGACCTCAAATTAGTAAAAAACAGCTATAGAATTCCAAACAACACTCAAAAAGTTCAATTTTGTTCCCTTGTGTTATCTGAATGATGCGTAACGAGGGTAGCAATGGAAGTTTCGATTGGTGTGGTATAGGAAAAATAAATTATAGGAAATTGAATAAGATGTTGGGGTAAAAGTACTGATACTGATTTAAATATTAAGAGGGTTTATGTAACTGAGAAGCTATGGTAGATTTTTGAAAGAGGACGTCGCAAAGATAATTTCTGAAATTAATGAGACTAGTTCACAGACATTTTGTTATTTGGATACCACCATTTTTTTATGATAATGTAAGGGATTCTTGTTAAGAAAAAAAATGTTTAATATTTTTTTATGGAGCGGATTTTTGTTTTAATTTTTATTTGTAAGAAATATATTTTTGCCGAATGTTCCTTTGGATTTTGACCTATATTTCAGATTTTAGACGGTCAATCAGGCCAGAAGAGGTACCAAATAAATCAAATGACCAAAAGAATGATGCCACTTAAATACAATAAATTGCATAATTTTGCTGTACTGGCTGAATACATTTGAAAATTTTTATTTTCTTCATGAAAAATACCAACCCTCTTTTTAGTTTTTAAATCAGGAAAAATCAAAAACTCGAGATAATATTTTTTGAAACCTTCTGCGTAAAGCGAAGTCCTCAACAAATAAATAAAGTTTTGCAGAAGAGAATATATGGACTGGTTAAAAAGCAATTGCCTCTGAAAGTTGGCATACAGAAATGAAGTTTTTATAAATTCTTGAGTTTTTGCCTTTGGATGAAGTGCAGAATATGAGACGGGAGCCCAAACAACAACAAAAATATACCAAAATTGGAAGCAGGGACCATGGCGCCCTTGGGAGGGTCAATAAAGGGGCTCCTTGGATTCTATGATGACCGCCTATGTGTGGGTACTAAAATAAAAGATATTTTTGAGACGAATTAAGCGGTGTCAATTTCAAGACTCAAAAAATTTTTTTAAAAAAAAAAAAATTGTCAGTATCAGAAACCCTTTATCATAAAAAAATAGTAGTATCCAAAGACCAGAGGAAAAATAATTATTTGTAAAGTAGTGTGATTAAAGAAGAAATTAGTTTATAAGTTTTTAATTAGTTTCAGAAATGTTACTATCTTGTATTAGATAATATTGTCAGTGTCAGGCATCCCATAGCCTCGCGTGGCTGGTAATAATCGTCTTTTTCACACAGACACGATCGATAACACAAGGGAACAAAATTTAACTTTTTGAGTGTTGTTTGGAATTCCATAGCTGTTTTTTACTAATTTGAGGTCGCTGATTTCAAATCTAATCTCCATTTATCTCTATCAGCTCGAATTTTTAAGTTAGAGGTACTAATCGTATTTACGCCTATTTTCCAAAAAATTATAGTTCAAAAAATCATAATTTTTTTTTCATAAGCCGGATTTTAAAATTTAGTTTTTTTTTTTAAAGATATCGTTGTTACCTTTGAATAAAATCAATTTTTTTAATATCACAAAAAAAAATGACTGATTAAAGGCACTTTTATTAACACAATAAAAAAAAATTACAAAAAAACTACACATTTTAATTTTCTTCACGCTGAAAGTTAATCGGTTGGTGGCAAATTGTTCTTTTTATTAACTTTATTGAATATCATATTAAAGTAGCTTTCTAAAACATGTATGTACGTAATAATCGATTGAAAATTGAATGAGTTATGCTAAGTTCGGTGATAACAGATTTTTCGAATTTTTTTGTTTCTGCCCAAAAAAAATCAAATTTTGTATTTTTAAAAATCATGACAAATTTGCAAATTTATTTATAGTTTTGCCTCTTTTTACAATATTAATTAACTGACCAAATTTAATAAATCGGCAGGTTTCAATTTGGAAGTTAAGGGAGAAATATTAATTTTCCAAAAATAGGTAATTTTGTATGGGAGGTACCAGAAGGGGTGATCCGATATAGTGCAAATTCATTCCTGATTCATATTTTCATAACCGTAAAACTTACGCATAGTTTGACTGAATTCAGTGTACTTACAAAAAAGATATGTATATAAGACTATTGGGGTGAGTTCGGTCATTTGTATGGGAGGTACCAGAAGGGGTATGGCAACGGTTTCGGTTTTTTTAGGGTTTGTCTACTTTTGTAAGATAAATAAACTGAGCAAATTTAAATATCCTCCGGTAGTCTGTTTGGCAGCTATCAAAGATATATTAATTATCCAAAAATAAGTAATTTTGTATGGGAGGTACCAGAAGGGGTGGGGCTTTTCGCCCATTTACAATCCCGTAAGTTCGTTTCAAAAAATATTAATACTGATAAATTTTCATAACGATCCGTTAAGGTTTGCTCGAGTTACACTTTCACAAACTTATTAATAAATGTTATTTCTGTATGGAAATCGCGATTTTTTAAATTTAGTTATCTCAGTAAATTGTTGACAAAATCAAAAGTTGTGCACAGATTTCAATGAATTAAAGCTTATTTGATTCAAACTATATTAAACTAAATGTTTTAAGACCAACACTGTGATTTTTGTTGCATTATTTTTTTTATAAATTTTTAAAAAACAATTTTTTTTTTTTTTGTAAAATTTTTGTTTTTTTTTTTTAAACTACAACGATATCTCTGAAACTACTAGGCCAAATTAAAAACAATGTAGGCACGGGTTAAAGATAATTTTGTTGACGAGTTTAAGTTTTCTTTTTAATTGAATATGGTGAACCGTTTTCAAGTTATTTAAATATTTGTAGTGGAAGTACCTTAGTTTTGGAAATAACGGTATATCGCGAAAAGTCGAGCTGATACGAAAAAACCAAGGGCAGATTTGGGTTCAGCGTCCCAAATTACATTTAAAACAATATTCAGTTCTTTAACAACAAATACCTTGTTCCCTTGTGTAATCAGCAGTCAGTCTATGGTCAGTCTCTACTTGTGAGTAATGAAAGCATCATTATGCAAGCTTTCTTCACATTTACATACACATACGCAACATATTTGTGTGTGCGTGCGTTTGGTCTTGCCTTACATTGCTTTAGAAACACAGAAGCCAGAGGTATTAATCACAAGTCCCATCTGGCCAAATTACATAAGTGAACGGTTATGTCTAGGCTATGGGAAATCTAGTCATAGCATATCTGATAAAAAGCTTCTCATAAAATTTACGTTCGGAAGTGTGTGTGATACAAATAAACCTTCCGTTGTGTGAGTCTAAAAATTGAAGCGTATAAGCTCACCAATATGTACCATATTTCATTCGTGGATGAGAAGGGAAATAAGATTTTTTCAAGTCTTAATATATATTATGATTACAATAAAAGTACATTTTGAGTACAATAAAAGTACTTTTTGGTACTTTTGAGTGCAATACAAGAACTTTTTTGTACAACAAAATGAATTTTAGTATAACAAAATAACAATTTAATCTTTTAAAATGTAGTTCTTTGTGGTACAATAAAACTACTTTTTTGTTTAATTAAAATACTTTTTGGTACTATAAAAGTACTCTATGATACAAAGAAACTAATCTGTGGCACAATAAAAGATTTTTGTGATACAATAAAAGTACTTTTTAGTAAAGTTAAAGTACTTTTTGGTATAACAAAAGTACTTTTGGTACAAAGAGGTACTTTTTGGTACAACAAAACTACTTTTTTGTACAACAAAACTACATTCTTATACAGAAAAAATGGTTAATGAAACAATTAAAGTACTGTTTGGTACAACAAAATTTTGCAAGCATACTACTATGATACCACAAAGTGCATTTTGATACAACAAAAGTACTCTGTGATGCAATAAAAGTACTTTGTGGTACACTAAATACAAAAATCCGAATTAGGATAATTTTTCTATTTTTACCCAATTAGGAACAAATTACATTTCAAACCAGTAAGAAAGTTTTAGTCGGGAAAAGCGACTTACATATGCACCCTCAGTAAAACATAAAATTTTCTAGTATATTGATATTATAACTTGAAATCTAAAGTGGACGGAGTGGTACATTTGTATAGGAGGTACCATAAGGGGCATGGCCAGACTTCCAGTTGTTTCCTCTAAATGCAGAACTTGGGCACGATCGCGTTGGGCCTATTAATAATAATTATCCATTTTTAAAGTGGGCGGTACCATATGAGACGTGGCTAGACCTTCATTTTTGTCTCCCAAACTTTATCCTGCTATAGTTTAACTAAATATAGAATTTGAGCACGATCGCGTTGGGTGCATTGATATTTTCCTCGGTTTCTGAAGTGGGCGGAGTGGTACATTTGTATGGGATGTACCAGATGGGGCATGGCTACACTTCCAGTTTTTCTTCAAAACTTTATCCTAATGTTGCTTAACTAAATGCAGAATTTGGGCACGGTTGCGTTGGATGTATTGATATTTTATTCGATTTCAAAAGTGTGCCGAATAATATATTTGTATGGGGGTACCAGAAGAGACGTGGCCATGTAGACTTTTGCAATACCATAAGAATTTAAGGGGAAATATTAACTCGTTACAAGTTTCAAATTGGGACCGGCCGTGGCATAGTGGTTAGAACACGAGACTACCATGCGTAGATCCCAGGTTCAACTTCTGGCTCCTGTCATCAACATTTTTCTTTCATTGCCGGCCCCCTTGATGTTGTCGACAGCAGCTTTGCAGTATAAGTGTCGAGTCAATCGGCATGTCTAGTAAAAGACATCTCAAAAAGTGACGTTCGCATTCGCCGATAAACAAGTAGGTGCCGTTAGTTTTGAATCTAAAAGTTTCAAAACATTTGGTTGCTACTTTCGAAAGTTATCGTGCGTACCAGCCGGACAATTTTTGGTCAAGATCCATTAAAATCTGTTATTTGTTTGCATTGCTGAGATTCTTAACTTTCATTTGATATCATATCGTTATCTTATGGTTCGTGAGAATATTTGATTTAATTTTTTGAAAGTGGTGTACCCTTTAAAACTTTGAAGTCCTTTTAAAAAAAATCCTGACGTTCTGGCAATAAACTGAGAACGCAGTTTCACTACATATGGTCTCTAGTTTCACGTATATATGGTCTTCATCTAGTGTGAAAACCGCTGTTGCACGGAGTTATATAAAAGTAATAAGAGAGGAAAACCCATGTTTACTACTTGTTATAAATCCTGCGAGCAAACAATAATGAGCTAGTGAATGCGAATCGTAACGTAACTGTGAATGGTGAGCGCTACCGTGAGATGATATTCAACTTTTTTTTGCCCAAAATGCAAGAGCTTGACTTGCAGGACATGTGGTTTCAACAAGACGGTGCCAGATGCCACATAGCACGCTTAACAATGGACTTATTGAGATCGTGCGATTTAACGCCTTTAGACTATTTTTTGTGGGGATATGTTAAAGCTCATATCTATACACACATGCCCGCTTCAATTAACGCATTGGAAGACATCATTGAACCATTTATTCATGAGATACCGGCCGAAATGTTGGAAAGAGTATGCCAAAATTGGACTAAGCGGATGGACCATTTTAGGCGCAATCACGGTCAACATTTGCATGAAATAATCTTTAAACATTAAACTATACGGACCGTACTATCGATTCAAATAAAGATTTCATGCATTTTTCTGAATTTTATGTGTTTTCTTTTTAAACTTTCCTATATCTCTTAAAAACTCACTCTTTATAAGTTTGTCACGGATGAACTCAATAAATTATGAATCGATTTAGATAAATAATTTTTAAAATCTGTAAATTTAGGTAATGAAATGAGTACGGGGTTAAAAAATATGGTTATATGTTTTGTCCGAATTTGCTCATCTTTGCCTTAATATAGAAGAATAGGATAGAAGTTTGCATACTAAATTTACGCTCAATAGCTCTTGAATTACGGGTGCAATCGCGGACATGTGGTCACCTTTAAAGGTACTTTTGGTACAATAAAATACTTTGGTGTAAATTGTAAGTACTTTCTAGTTATTAGTTAGGATAGCCTTTAAAATCCAAAAAAAAAATCTTTACAAACTTCTTGATGAATAACATCAATTTGAAAAAGTTATTTTTTTATATTACATGAATTAAAAAAATATTTTTTCATATGTAGCTAGTATTCCATGAAGTATTTCAAATATTTTTTTAAGCTCTCAAACTACGGTCGACTATCACTAACAAAACAACACTGTATGAAATACAAGGGCATTTGACGTAAAAACTTGAAGTAAGCTTAGTTTACCAACAAATCTCCTTGAAAATAATAAAAGTGTTATTATTTTTTTATATTAACAACTAGTGAACCCGGCAATGCTTCGCTATTGCTTAATTGTCGAATACCTATAATATGTTTGGCATGGTTACTTAAAGGGCTGAGCTTAAGCGTCGTTCTTGTACGCTCTGTAAACTATTCGTTATCCGAAGTTACTCCTTAAACTGATCAAACTAACAACGTCCCCGTAAACTATATTGAAACATACGTCAGCAAATTCATCTCTATAGCACCAATTACTATTTGTATACAAATATTACCTAATATAGCCCTAAAAACATGTATATATTCATGGCTCATTTATAGTACTGATATCATTGTCAGTATTTCCCTTTAAATTTTTTCGACAAACTTTTTCTGATGACATATTGCCAAAATTTTTGACAAAATAAATTGAGGCAGTGTAAATAATCCATAAGATTGACTGACACAATTCTTCAATTCTTGCTCTTTGCTTCAATAACAGTACTTTTTGATACAGTAAACATAATTTTTGCCACAATTAAAAAACTTTTTGCTGCAATAATAGTAATTATTAGTAAATTTAAAGTATTTTTTGGTATAATTAAGGTACTCTGTGATACAATTAATTCTTCTTTTTGTGCACAATAAAAATATCTTTCAATACAATAAAATCTACTTTTTGGTACCAATAAAGTACTCTTTGATACCTTAAATGTTTTTTTAACAATAATTGTACTTTTTTGTACAATAAAAGCACTTTTTGGTACACTAAATTGTACTTTTTGGTACAATAAATGTACTTTTAGTACACTAAATAAATTTTTATTATCTGTAACTCAAATATTATCGCTCTAGGGCTAATACAGTTTTGTCACGCTCTCTCCGCCCACTGGTCCAAAATGCCATCTACATATTCATATTCGGGTTGTCGTGTACTATCTAGGTGTCTCTAGGAATAAAATACAGTTTTCCACTCCCTCTCCGCCCACCGATCCAAAATATTAATTTCGTTTGTTTATTTATATGCGTGTAGTCGAATACTACATGTATATTTCATTTTATGTCTCTAGGACTAAAATACAGTTTTGCCACGACCCCTTCCCACAATAATGGAAAATTAAAATATCGTCTACATATTCATATTCGTGTTGTAGTGTACTATCTGGGTGCTAAATTTTATCTCTCTAGGGCTTAAATAAAGTTTTGCCACGTCTACTCCTCCTACTGACCCAAAATTCAAAATTTGCTTGCATATTTATATTCGTGTTGTCGAATGCTATCTGTGTATTAAATTTTACCTCTCGAGGACTAAAATACTGTTTTGCCACGCCCCCTTCGCACACTCGCTCACTGATCGAATATTTAAATTCCGTCTGTATATTCATATTCGTATTGTCGAGTACTATTTGTATACCGAATTTTATTTCTGTGGAGCTAAAATACCGTTTGGTCACGCCCTCTTCGCAAACTGATACAAAATTTAAATTTCGTCAGCATATTCATATTCGTGTAGCCGAGTATTATCTATGTACCAAATTTGATTTCTCTAGGGCTAAAATACAGTTTTTCCACACCCCCTCCGCCTATTGACCCAAAATTAAAATTCTGTCTGGATATTCATATTCATGTTGCCGAGCACTATCTGTGTATCAAATTTTATCTCTCCAGCTCTAAAAATATGTTTTGCCACGCCCACTATGCCCATCGGATCCAAAAATAAAATTTCGACTGAATCTTCATATTCGCGTTGTTGAGTACTATCTGGGTATCAAATTTTATGTCTCTAGCTCTAAAAATTGTTTTGCCACGCCCACTCCGCCCATTGGGTCCAAAATTTAAATTTCGTCTGCATATTCACATTCGTGTTGTCGAGTACTATCTGGGTATCAAATTTTATCTCTCTAGCTCTAAAAAAAAGTTTTGCCACGCCCACTCCGCCCATAGGATAAAAAATTACTAAATATATAGCCTATACTAATTTCCATATAGTACACTAACTGTCTTCCAAATTTCATTGAAATCGGTTCAGCCGTTTAGGCGTGATTGAGCAACAAACAAACAAACAAACAAACAAACAAACAGACAGGCATTCACATTTATAATATTAATAGGATGTAGTTCCCTATTTAGTTGAACAAAGCATATCTTAACGTTGAAACTATAATCTACAATTCTTTGAAAATATATTTTCTCAATAACTGTCGATGATTTTAGTATGATTTTATTTCGCATTAAACGATATATAACGATACCAAGAATACACAGAATCCTATAAAGAATTATAAAAGTAATTAAAAACTTACATTCCCCTTATAGATCGTCCGTCTTCTTCTTACGATATTCAAATAATTTATGTACAGTTTATTAACCAATCATTTACTGAGTAGTAAACCTCTTCACAAATAATAGAATTTTCTAATAAAACTGAATGCTTTGTTTTTTTTTTTAACATAAACTAAAGAATTTACATCTTTTGATGGTATTGTCTTAATTGCACTAAGATATGCTGAGGGTTATATTCCCCTACTGTAAGCGCCTTTTATTCACCTTAACACCATTTAACCCGTCCAAACTCATTAACACTGACGCTGATTAAATAAAGTGAATGAACTTCTAGCGAAAATCCCAAAAGGCCATGTAGACAAATTAACAGGAAAACTCAATGCAACAACAGGGGAAACTAAGTGTGAAACAAAAAATGCAAAGACGTTAGCAAAGGAAATATTTTAACTTTGGTCTAGACAGATGTGGAGTATGTGATCCGTAAAGGTTGTTCGTGCAAAATGCTGTTGAAGTTTGGAGACCAGAAAATGTCTTAAAACAACTATTTACGGGTAGAAGCACTAACATAGAAGTTTGAATCTTTTAAGATTTGACAAACAAAAAACAGCATAAAAAATTTCATACTTTGATGAAACTATAAAACTATTTGAAGATTTGTAAAAAACAGCATAAAAAAATTTATAACTGGTGCCAAAATTGTGAGTAGAAATGTCTGCGGCTTTAGAAAAATATGAAATTTGCTTATGAAATCTTATGTACTTACAAACACTGACTCCTCTGAGTATGTTTGAATCATAAAGATTTGAGAGCATTATTCCACAAAGAGAACATTCAAGTCTTAGTGAACTCAACATTTTTCTGTAATATTCAGTATTACCATCTATTAGTTTGGTCGCAAGTTTGACTTTAAAAATACTCAGGATTATAAAGTATTGTAAACGATTCCTTAATCTTTGTATTGTTGTACTGGGTAACAATTTACGAATTAATTATTTTTTTAGCTTTTGTAATTTCTTAGTAATTAAACAAGAAAATCGCATTAACATCTTTTCTCGGTACTTTTAAAAACAAAAAAAAATCATATCCAAAATTACATTCATATCTAAATATAGTCCACAACTCCATAGCTACACATAAAAGCTCTGTACACAAGACTACATATAAAATTCATTAAACAAAATTATTACCACTAATTCTTGTAACATGACTGCATCTATGACTTTAGTTGGGAGAAGAAGAAAAAACAATTTTAATTGATTGCAAATATCTATGGTAACACATTCCCAAGGTATTCTAAGCACTGACACACACACACACCTTTGTTTCATGGCAAAACAACAGCCGTTTCCCCAAACAAACAAGAGCATCAATAATAATTCTGCACACCAAAAAAAAAATTAACGCCAAAAAAGTTGTTCAACATATTTAAGGAACACATTATTATTTATATACAAAAAATAATATATATGTATGTGTGTGTTAACGTATTGGTAAGTATTTAACACCGTATGCATACTGTGTAAAGTGCAAAAGTTTTTTTTATATATGACTTGCACGAATGTAACCATAGCAACTTTTGTAAGTCAGACAACACACAGCTATTGTCGCTGTAGATATGTGATGTGTAAATAGCAACAGAGAGTAAAATGTGGTCACATCCTTAGTTCCACTACAGTGAATATGGACATACGTTACATTTGACTTCTAGTGGTTGGACATTTAACACAGAATATATGAATTTTTTACACTAACTATTATTGAAAGGGCCATGATAAAAATATAAAAATATAAAAATATAAAAATATAAAAATATAAAAATATAAAAATATAAAAATATAAAAATATAAAAATATAAAAATATAAAAATATAAAAAATATAAAAATATAAAAATATAAAAATATAAAAATATAAAAATATAAAAATATAAAAATATAAAAATATAAAAATATAAAAATATAAAAATATAAAAAATATATTATAATAAAAATATAAAAATATAAAAATAAAAATATAAAAATATAAAAATATAAAATATAAAAATATAAAAATATAAAAATATAAAAATATAAAAATATGAAAATATAAAAATATAAAAATATAAAAATATAAAAATATAAAAATATAAAAATATAAAAATATAAAAATATAAAAATATAAAAATACAAAAATATAAAAATATAAAAATATAAAAATATAAAAATATAAAAATATAAAAATATAAAAACATAAAAACTTAAAAATATAAAAATATAAAAATATCAAAAAATATAAAAATATAAAAATATAAAAATATAAAATTATAAAATTATAAAAATATAAAAATATAAAAATATAAAAATATAAAAATATAAAAATATAAAAATATAAAAATATAAAAATATAAAAATATAAAAATATAAAAATATAAAAATATAAAAATATAAAAATATAAAAATATAAAAATATAAAAATATAAAAATATAAAAATATAAAAATATAAAAATATAAAAATATAAAAATATAAAAATATAAAAATATAAAAATATAAAAATATAAAAATATAAAAAATATAAAAATATAAAAATATAAAAATATAAATATATAAAAATATAAAAATAAATATAATGTAACAGTATATTAATTTACGTTAAGTGTATCGAAATGATACAACAAATTCGGCTCAAGATCAGAAAAGTGTTTTTTATTTATTGTTTGATATTTTTGGTCAAATTCAGTGTGTCACGCACTAGGATGACGCGTTTCGAACAGTAACAGTTTAGCAGAAAATGGTTTTAAACCGTTATTCGCGGCTATGCTATAATTCACATATATTTTGTGCTACTTTTTGATCTCCTCTCCCAGTATTCGTAGCACATTCTACGTATACATTTCCAAAAGTCAAAACATCTTTTAACATCCCCGCTGTCCAATATCCTTAATAAACTTTTTATTATGTTAACCTCTTTTCTTCTCTGAATGAAAGAGAAAAGATTTGCGGTCGTCAAGACCTTATAATTGTCCCAGCTCATTGCACCTTCACAGATATTTTAAATTAGTACTCTATTTTGTACAATCCTTATGATGAACTAATACTACCTCCTAATTCCTTACGGGCAGATATTAAAAGCCATGACAATGTTTAGAAATAAATTGTTTCTCATTATTTACAATCGTCTTAAAATCGTCTTCAATATTTCTTCAGTAAATGCTTAAGTTGGTTTTTCTTTTTCTGTAC